>JACYXH010000292.1:2517500-2552500 GCA_026745465.1 Lota lota | reverse complement strand
CAAACAGAACTTGAGCTCTTCCCTTCCTACATCTGAGCTCGGCAAACTGCATGCGCAGAACGCTGCCACTTTAATTCACTCACCAGTCAGGCCAAAACAAACAGCAGCATCGTGATAGGAGACAGCACTAGGAAACAACAGCACTATAAATACCACCCGTTATTAACATAGTGTGTGAGTGCGTTACCACCAGTACCTAGGCACGATTAGATCACTCACTACACCTTTTTACTCCTTATGTATACCTATGAATGGCTTTATAATAACTGTTATTCCGCTATTATGGCAAATGCCAGATTCCTAGGTAGAAACACAACTAATAGTACTAAAAAGGGAATCATTTTTAAAGAATAAACGGCATAATGTTTCTCAAGATAAATGTGCTTGAGGGTTGGAGATTTGCCATGTAATGACGTAATGTGCTCTAAGCCGGGGCCCGCTATGGCCCCTAGAGCAATGGCTGAGGGCCCCTCGAATAATTTAAGGAGTCATTCGAACAGAACTCACCAACACACTCAGTCACACACAGATTCACCCCTATGCACACAGAGATACACAGACAAACCACACACTACACACAGAAACATCCAAAAATATACACACACACGGTCAGACACACACACACACACACACACACAAATACCCCTACACAGAGAAATTCACATATATGCCCCACAAACAGCAATGCACACAATACACACAGATACGGATGCACACACATGCGCAAAACCTACAGAAGTATTGACATCAGACAGACATGCAGAGACACACACACACACACACACACACACACACACACACACACAGATAAAGGCTTTAACGGATACAGACGCAAGAGCTTGTGCACACACACACACACACACACACACATACACACACTCACACACACACACACACACACACAGAAACATTGATCTGCCTGAGCCATGCCTACTTTCTGCTTTCTGAGCTGTTGCACACTGTGGAGAGGGAAACAAGAAGAAAGAGAACGAGAGAGAGAGAGAGAGAGAGAGAGAGAGAGAGAGAGAGAGAGAGAGAGAGAGAGAGAGAGAGAGAGAGAGAGAGAGAAAGACAGACGAAGTCTTTCCCTCGGACAGTGCTGATATTGCCTGATGTACATAAAGGACTGATACCAGACCATGGCCCTTTGTAGCGAAAAAAACTCATCCTTCATCCTTTCTTACTGAGTCCTTTTTCCTGTGCACCTGGACGGATCGAGAAGGGGGGGGGGGGGGGGGGAGAGAAGGAAAATGAGAGAGAGAGAGTGGTGGAACCGAGAAAATAAGGTGTTATGAGATGTTATGGTGGTGATGAGAAGGTGAATTATAGTACGCAGCTAGAGTCAGTCCCCGGAGTGCATTGTTCTCACCAGAAACATGTATTTCACTGATTATGTGTGTGCCAAAATGTAACAAATGTTGATACATTTCTACCACGCCGTGTCCAATTGACTGCCAGAACCATTTTCCCTTCAACTTTTGGTATGTGTGTGTGACGTGTGTGTGTGTGCGTTCGTGCACGTGTGTGTCTTTGTGGCCGTGTGTGTTTGTGTGGGCTTTTTTTGTGTGTGGCTGATGGTGAGCAAGAAAAAAGGAGACGAGAAAGAGATCAATAGAGAAAAGAGAGCACGGCCCAACAATGGCTTCCAACTATTGCCTCTGAGTCAAAAGTCTTTTCAGAAGACTTTTCAAACAGCAAACAGAACACAGCGAACCAAAAATGTGAACCCGACACCTCTGTGTCCTGCCAAATCGCTCGTAGGCCGCGGCAACGTCAGCGTTCACGTTCACTTATTTATTTCCCCAACCCCTGCGTCTTTTTTCCTCTTCTGCAATTCAGCTGGCGCTTCCTCCGTGACAACAGGAGTGAAAAAATAAATAAAAACACAGGTCAATGTTCATTCAAAATGTGCATTATTGGAAACAATCAACTTATGAGAAATATGAGCTCACTCTCTCTCTGTTTTAGTCGAATGTTACATCGCTACAATCCTTAACGCATCACTGAGGTGAGCAGCCTGCAGGTGACGGTTAGCAAACAGTCATCACGGTGTGAAACAGTCTGTAAGAAAAGCCCAACTATGTCTGATGGTTAGAACCAAGACAAACCGAGGTTGGCTTGGCTGGCCGGGACAAGGTTTGGTCGAGCCAGGACACAGCTGAGCGGTTTCAGACATCCGACGGGCATTTGGCGAGAGAAACACAAACCCACCAGAAATACTTGGCACAGAGATAGAGGGACTGGCAAGCCAAACCACCCAAGCACTTCCAGTACAACCCTCCTTATTAACGGTGAGTGTTTCACATACTGTCCATTTAATGAAGGTCACCGGATAGAAAAGTATGTTGAGGGAACCATCAATGGCTGCGAACGCGTCCATGACGTTATGAGGCTGCAGGTGCGGGGCGGGCATATCAAAGTGAAGATCAGTAGATGTCAGACAACACTAACACTGGCACTAATAACTCCATTTTAAATTTTAAATCCCCCATGTCACAGACATCCCCTACAGTATATCGTCCTCCGGCACTCTGAAGCCATTTCCTGAGGACTTACCCGGTACCAAACGGAAGAAGCAACATGTCTCGTTTGACAACGTCTGGTGCCAGGTTAAACCATGCTACATAGAGTAGCGCTGGGTGGTGTGATCCCATTGGCTCCGCCTTGGCGGCCCTTGATTACTCGGTTGGTTCACTGCCCGTTCCCAATCAAAGCCCACCCCAAACCCCCTCCCCCCTCCCCCCTTTATCATCATTCCACCTGGTTGAATGGAAGCCAGATGAGGGAAGTACAGAAGGCCTAGTTACCAAAATCATGGCTATTGGTCCTTAGAGTGCACACCAGGCTGCTACAATTCACTTGGGATTGCATTGATCGGTGGGATGGGGGGTGGGGGTGGGGGGGGATCAGGCAAGCAAACTTATGCCTCAGGAACATCCTGTAGCACAAGTTGCCATGATCCATTGGAAGATGGGTTTCGTCATTGGGCGGTGGATTAAATGCTAAAATGATTCTGTGTATGGGTGCCCACAGGGATCAATTACGGTGAAAGGGAAGAAGCCCGGAGAACAGCCATCAATAAATGAACACACCTGTTCTCGTCATCTCAGGATCCATCTAGGGATGAATAGGGCTCCGATTTTGCCAGCTGGGGGTCAGAAGGTGGAGTGTTTGCGAATTAGGAGGAGCAGGTTGCAATCTGGCAGCGACCCTTACTGCTCGATTTTATCAAGCGCTCAACAGCAAGGCGAGGAAAAAAATGAAATAGCCCGGTTATACACAGAGATACATACTCACACGTAACAAACTGCCCAAAGAAGGTAAATAAAAACAGCCCAGGACATAAGATAAGCTTGCCGCAACCCAAGCAAACGTTATAGTAACTATGTGGACACTCGAGTACACTTCTTTACCTAAGCCCCGCGAAAATATCTTTTTTTCTATCAACACACATTGAATTACAGTAGGAGTTCATATTGAAGTTGTTTTCTATTTATTTTCTATAAATACCAAAAGGAAAAAAGGAAAACACACACACACATCTCTCAGCTAGGGGAGAAGCAGCCGGCTGTGTTGTCAAACTGCATGCTGTGGTGAATCCAGGTGGAATATTCCAGAAGAAGGAGAGTAGACACTGCTGAGATCAGTCACCGGGGCATTATATTTGGTTATGCCTGACGCTCCTTTATAGTAGAGGTGAGGGGAAAAGCATTGGGAGAGATCGCGTGGAGTTATTGGAAAAGTCTGGAAGAATGAGGACGTGAATGGCGGCATATTGTTGATTGAAGCCAATTGTCGGAGGGAAAATGGAAAATAAGGAAATGGATTGTCTATGATGGAAAACTGTTGTTTGTAAAAAAGAAAAGAAAATGTCAAGAATAATTTGATGTCTACCCGAGGATGTCTATGGATTTAGTTTGATTATGATTGTTGTTGTCATTATCATTATAATTACCCAATTTCAGACACAGGTACACTTTGAACCATCTCTTGCATCGATCTCCAGTGCTGTAGTAATGGCTGGTAATAGTTCAGACCTTTCCTCCAAAAAATCTATCGCTAAACACAAACCGATCGATTGGGCAGCTGATAGATCTTGTCAGTTGATAATATGCATGGACACATGGCAATGTCAATTCCACAATTATTTTGTGTGTGAAGGTGTAAACTGGACTCTTTGTGGTACCACAGGGGTTAGACCTTATAGTCTAGACCGGTGATTATCAACTATTGGGTCACGACCCATAAGTGGGTCGATAGGGCATTTTGAGTGGGTTGCAGAGCATATGCCAAACCTTTACCTTTCTAAATTAGCTAATGAATGAACTTATGTTTAAATTCACGTTTCAATGGATTCCTATTTCATTGAGTCTAACCCCAATTGTTACCATGTTTTTAAAAGTAAATGAAGGCATTGCTGGGGACTGCAATATTGGTAAATATTGTATTTATTTTTGGGTCGTGACTTAATGACTAATGAAACATGGGGGTCCCCTGAGGCTAGACCAGTTGAGAACCACTGGTCTTTACAACCTCTCCACGACCCACTCCTGTAGAGTACATCACATTTTGTATAAGAATTACACCATCATTAAGCACATCATGCCACCATGTGTGTATATAATGTTTTTATTGGAGACAAAAGAAATAGGATATAGAACTCCACGTGGGCTTTGTTCTGTATTCCTAGCCGAGTTCAGTGAGTTCTCTTGCATTGACAAGAGAAAGGCGAGGCGTTACCATAAGCTGAAGGGAGTTATGTACAGGTCATCCGGGATAACACTTAAAGGGCTTAAAAACCGACACACAGTTTTTTCTTTCTTTTTCTTGTGTATTCTTCTTATCACTGCTGTTTACAAAGCCTTGAACCGAGCGTAACATCACAGCTTGCAACCGCACAGTGTGTCTGTACGGTCAGAAATCCAATATATTGCTTTATTTATCAAAGGGGTTGCATTATTTTTTGTCAGCTATGTTTACGACGATGTTTGTACAGCTTCGGTTTTAATGAAAAATATCCTGCTGTTGTCTGCACATACACATGCGTGCGCAAACCGACACACACACACACACACACACACACACACACACACACACACACACACACACACACACACACACACACATATACTGTCCATGCAAGAGTTTCATGTCAAGGAGCAGTCAAGATCTCTGACGAAGCTTGGCCACTCAATGGTGAATGCTTTGTATGTATACTTTATTCCTCTTGAGCCTATATTAAAAAGTAACTGTTCCTGTTAAGAGATTTATTATTCATTTGTTTTACAGTATGTTCTGCTTAAATGATAACCCATCTGTCACACCGTATGTGCTAAGTATTCCGGGTTGAATTCTGTCATGGTCGGGAGCCTCGGGAATTAAACGTTACGATGAAGAATCAATAGGACCCAAGTGACGTGAATACAGATCCATTAGACAGCGTATCCTTCTTCCGCGGGAAACAAAACGGCAGATTAACTCATTTTGACAACCAGTCGCATACATTCCACGCCGAGGCACACAAAAATACGACTTTTTATATTTTTGATGTCCAGAATGATTTGTGGTATTTATGCATATGTGTATATGAAATACATATGACCAGAACTTTTATGCGTGAATAGTATTTAAAAAAAAAACATTTTCTATGGTAGACTCTATTTCCCACTTTTTGTTTGCACAGTAGCTTATTATATGCACCGTGATGCCCCATCGTTCTTACACTATTTATTAGATATGATTTGTGAAATAGGGTTATGAAAAATATGTATTTTGGGTACAATTCAAATAATATTAGAGAAGACATATAGCAAATGTTTTGTCAGAGAATTATATTACCATAGTGTTTGCTATGAACTCTGTCTGTTATTCGTTATTCTTTTAGGAAAGGGCGGACATGGTTGTAGTTTTCTTTTTCCTCTTTGGTTGTTGACAGAATATTGATTTCCATCTAACGGTATATTGGCATTGTTATATATACAATTTTCTTACGTGGCAATAAAATATTACTTCCATACATGTGTCTGCCTATCTTGGTCTTTGGTTTTTCGTTGATTTAATTTTGTCCTTTGCTTTCAGAGAGAGAGAGGAAGTGCATCACTGCATCTTTCCTCTGCTCTCCTCCTCACTCTTTGCCGTCGCTAAACTCCTCTCTGGTCCTCTCCTTGTCCCCCCTCCTCCTATCCTCCCCTCTTCTCTCTCCACCCTCCTCTCCCCTCACCTCCTCTCCACTCACATGCTAGTAGAGAGTTAAAACGTCCTTGGGATTCCAAATGCGCATCGCTGCCAGGCACAATCAGACCAAATGATTTGCTTGTAAACATTGTGTTATGGTTAGTTTTACCTAGAGATGAACGGCTTGCTCAGAGCAGGAAAACATGAACAAACGCACACACACCCACAAAGACTTGCATGCACACACATGCGCACATACACAAAAACACACAAGTATGACAAACAAATACAAATTAACATAGCACAATCACAAACACACACACAAAGACACACACGCAAACCATCACACACTAATTACTTGGGCTGCCAAGTGCTACTGGCAGTGAGCTAACAGAGATGTTGACTCCATTTGAAAGTACTGCCAACTTGCCTATTATTCTGCTTTCCTGCTGTTCCTCTTCCTACATGCTCAAACCCAAAAGCAGAGTCTAGCCACACACCCAGAGATGTGACATCATCATCACAACACCAGCGTCATCATCATCTTATGTCAACAATATCACTCCTGCTGTCATGGGTTAGTGGCCGTTGCGTCTGTCCACATTGAAGTCACACATTGTGTCCATGATCATCTCCACCAGAGAACCAAAGGGCTCTCGAACGATGGTGAACGTCGCTTCTCTGTCGTCTCTTCCTGTTTCCCATTGTTAACGTTCCCACAGCCTTCGTTATCCCCGTCGTCCTGGTCTCGCTTTTGTTTGCAGCGGGGGTATCGTCCCCATCTTCTTCCGCTTCTTTGTTCGTCATCGCCGCCGTTACCGTAGCCTACATCTGTCTCTCTCTCTCGCACCCTGCGTGTTTTCTTGTTGTTTTGTGGTCAGCGTCATTGTCTCTTTAATCAGTCCACTGAGGCATAATATTGTCTCTCGCACACTACATTAATAACACGAGCTGCAGACGATGATCTCTTTCTCTTTCCTCTATTCGTTTTGATCATTTTGGGTTTTTTGTATTCTTCTTTGGAAATTGCACCGGCTTTCTGTGGCCCGGGGGGGGGGGGGGGGGGGGGGCAGTCACATGTGGGTGTTGGAGAACAACACAAGCAATTCCGTGCCAACGAGAGATGGACGAATGAAAATGTAGTCGAAAGAAGATGGCGCCGATAGTTAGCCTGGAGACCATCCTGATCATGTGACCTCACATTCTGTTTCACCACTGATCAGTCTGGACCTCTAGCCGCCCACATCGATTGGGTGGGAGTACTTGTCTTGACAGACAAACTCCTGCAGCTAATCAGCGTAACAAAACATGTGATGAGATCACGGTGCGCTAATCAGAACGACGCAAAACATATTTTACGCCAAGATACTCGGTTAGTGCATAGTCTCTATTCTGGTTAAATAGTTGTTATTGAGTCTATTTCTGCATTAACTGCACTTATGGCTGTGTTTACTCTACTAATAAAATCGTTAGCGTCTTGCTAATGGAGACGCCATTACTGTTTTGCCAGCGACGGCCTGTATTTCACGTCATCAACTACGACGCAGTCCCTGATTAGAACCGATATTTCTGGAAATCGAAATGGGTGGCTAGAGGCCCGGGCTGATCCATGTAGCGAAACAGAATGTGAGGTCACGTGATCAGGATGGTCTCCAAGCTATCCGGCAGCGGCCACAGGAGCTACTTTTGTGTTTGAAAGTCTGACCTCTTTAGGTTCAAGGGTACTGTTGTAATGCGACATATTGCCTTGTCATCAAAGTTATCCTCCTCAAATTCTCCGTCTTGTTAAGCCTTGGTCTTGAGTGGGTCTTTTGTTTCTGATGTTCTTAATTTCAGATATAATAGTAATCATTTGTGTTATGATGGAAAGCATATTTTCTAGCTAAATCAGGTAAAACAGCAGATGTTAATTGATGGTTTAGGATTCATCATTTAAAGTCAAATGCAAATCACTAGAACCAATAAACCAATAAAAGGTTTTTGCCAGGAATTTGACCTCAGAGGAACTAATTACACTACGGGGAGGACTGTTGACTTCTGGGATTCCCCCTCTACATGTTAGGCTTCAGCACGTCACCATGTCAGAGAGATCGACCTATAAATCTCTCTCTCTCTCTCTCTCTCTCTCTCTCTCTCTCTCTCTCTCTCTCTCTCTCTCTCTCTCTCAATATCCGCTCCCTCTCACGCCCACTCTCTCTCTCGCTCTTTCTCTATCCTCTTGCACCCACTCTCTCTCTCTCTCTCTCTCTCTCTCTCTCTCTCCCACACCCTCTCTCTCAATCTCCCTCACTTTCTCTCTCCTCTCCCTATCGCGCCCACTCTCTCTCTCTTCCACCCTCACCATCACCTCTCGCTTTCCATTTATTTCTCCCTCTTTCTTATCTTCACTCTCGCTCTCTAATTTCTCACATTTCTCTCACTTTTGCTATCTCACCCTCTCTTTCTCTCTTGTTCTCTCATCCTCTCTCTCTTGCTCCCTCACCCTCTCTCTCGCTCTCTCACCCTCTCTCTCTCTCTGTTTCTCTCAATTTCTCTATCTCTCGCAGCCTCTATCTCTCACCCTCTCTCTTTTTCTCTCTGTATTTTTCTCTCTCTCTATTTCTCTAGCTCTCTATCTCTCTCACTCTCTCTATGTCTCTCATCCTCTCTCTATATGTCTCTCTCTCTCTCTCTCTCTCTCTTCTCTCTGTGGTGGGCTGGTCTGGTCTTCAGAGGAGTAGGGATCCCAGCCTTGCACTGCCCAATAAAGCGCTCCATGCCTCTCACAATGGAGGCTTCATGTGGAGGAGTGGGAGGAGTGGTATAGGTAAGACGTTGTATTCAGAGGCTGGTCCATTGTGCGTATGTCTGATGGCAGACGAACCTGAATCGTTCTTTCACTTCATATTTTTCTCTGACCAATCATGTCGCTGGAGGAAGGGATCTGAAAGCATGTAATTGGCAAACACAAACTCGGCCAGCAGTAGTAAACCATAAAAAAGTGTCTGCAAAGGTTTTCAATCAACACTGTGTAGACCGGCCACTGTAGAAATGCACTTATTAAAATCGACCTCCTGAAAACTTTGATCCACATGTGGTAATACGTTTTCTTTGGTAGAATCTTTCCGTAACGAAACAGGAAACAAGGCGTAACCTAGCAGGTTTTGGTTTCCGGCCCATTCTCTGTGCCGTCTCCCCCCAGAAGTTCTGCTATCACATAGTAGGACTGCTGGATCTGAGATGAGTCAGTCCAGTCTGTATATCAGTCTAGCCGTCTGTCCATCTGTCTATCCATCTGAATATATGTCTCTCTGTCCGTCTGTCAGTCTGTTCAGCATGCCTGCCCATCTGCCTGTCCTGAGAAAGGAAATAATGTATTTGACATAAATAAATAAAAAACTCAATTTGAGGTGGCGGGATAGGAGAGAGAGGAAGAGACAGGGAGACAGAGAGAGAGGGATCGACATAGCAACATAAAGAGACTAGAAGGTACTAGTATAATGGCACACTTGGACACCAGATGGCCCATCGGCAGGCCTCTCTCTGTCCTCTCTGACAGGAAATGGATTGCAGGGGGCCAGACTCTCACCTAATTACTGCAGGACCACACACACGCACACACACACACTCATGTGCGCGCAGACACACACTCTCGACTGCGCACACGCACACATAAGTCCATGAACACCTGGGTCTAAGGTCATTCTACAATTACACACTTGTGCAGTGTGACACACATTGTCAAACAGATACAGCCGTGCACACATACACACACACACACACACACACACACACACACACACACACACCGCTGACGGTCAAATACAGGCCGCTCCGTTGCCTTGCCTTGTTCTTTTCTTTTTTCCCAGAGTGCATTTCTGCCCAGAGCTGTCAAACGGCTCCTTATTTACCAGTCTCCCAGAGAGTATGCTGAATACATTAGGCCATCAGCCACCACACAGGGGCTCAGGGTTGCTGACACTCTGCTGGCCTGCAGGCCCTCTCCACCAAGTATCTGACAGCAACGCTTACCTAAATACACCCCCACCACACACACACACACAGAGACAGACACTGACCGAACACACACAGACATGCACAGGCCGGGGCTCACACACATACACACACATACACGCATGCACCCACTAAAGTTACATGTGCACGAAGTGAACGCACACACACAGACACACACATACACACTGAACCCACACACATGCTTCATGCGCAAACTGTTCACGCACATGCACAGCCAAATGCAACACAAAATAAGAAAATATTCACCATTGTTTAAACTCTGACCCTTTTCTCCCAGAAGCTCTTCCATCAGACACACACACTGAATCAATACATGCACACACACTACACCAAACACACACACACACACACACACACACACACACCGAATAAATATTTGCATAGGCGCTGCCACACTAAACACACACACCCGAAATGAAATGCAATACAAAAACAAAACAAGGAACCATTCACCTCTTCCCCTCTTCTCCCATAAGACAAACACACAAACACCCACACTCATACACACAGTTTTTTATTATTTTTTTGTTCTCTTACTTTTTTCCACACATCCAGAGATCCGGTGGTGTAAAAGCCTCAGGAAGTGGCGTTTTGAACGGCAGCCATACACTAAAAAGCCAGTGCTCTCAATCTATTGGCCACAGCAGCGATTAGTCACGTTGGTAAATGTACCCATTAATCAACCCATCACCGTCATCAGACCAGTAGCAACGTGCTGCTGAGGACATGCAATAGTAGAGGTTATTTGGAGCTCAGAGAGGGGAGCTGGTCCATAGCTGTCATTGAGCTAACACACGCTCCACCTTTACAAAGGATTCTTAGCTCGTCACTAATGGGGCAGATTTGTACTATGATAATCTTTCCGGAGGGAACAAAAGACGTAAAGTTTTGGGTCTGTGCTTAGAATATAATTATTTGGTAACACTTTACAATAAGGGTACATTAGTTAGCCATTCCTTAACATAAGTAAATGCAGTAATCAGCATTAGCTAACAGTTAACAAATGGTCTAGTAATCATTTACTAATACTGTTCATGTTTACAAATGGTGTTCATGTTAACTAAGGTACATGATTTAACACGTATAAATATATATTTATATAAGTGTGAACATTATATAGAAGTAGAATGGAATACAATATAATTGTATTTGTGTACATTCTATAGAGGTAGAATCAGCATGCTGCGGCCATTTTGGCTCTGGTGATCCAGAATGGTCGTGGTGTCACATGGCCGTTCAACCGAGTCTCTCTCTCTCTCTCTCTCTCTCTCTCTCTCTCTCTCTCTCTCTCTCTCTCTCTCTCTCTCTCTCTCTCTCTCTCTCTCTCTCTCTCTCTCTCTCTCTCTCTCTCTCTCTCTCTCTCTCTCTGACTGACTTATTTACCTTGTGCTCTGACAGGACCCTCTCTCTTCAGCCATCGCCGTGATAATACAACGTGATGCAGCCTCGATAACAACAGTGAGTGTGTGTGAGAGAGCATTTGTCTCTGAGTGTGCATATACAGCAGTTTCTGTATGTGCATTGGTGTGTCACATAGACACACACACACACACACACACACACACACCTCAGCAGTATATTTATACTGACACACAAACGACGAGGTGACCCATTCGGTAGAAATAAAAGCCCTTCTGTGATTGGAGGACCGTGGAGAAGAGAGACAGATGAAGCAGCACCAGGTGAAGACGAGTCTCTGAACACACACAGAGATCATTAACGTCTTCAGCTCCCTTACGAGGTGGCAACAGATAAAAGGGTGGCTCCTGTGGTTACTCTGTCACTGATCCTCTGTGGGAGATTTAAATACAGTGGTGGGATGTGAGGACGTCTCACCCAGGAGGTCCGTGGTGTTCGCATCGTGCTGCTCAGACGAGTGTGACAGTGAAAGAGCAGAGGAGAAGCTAGCAGATGAAAGCATAGTGGAACCTTCGCCGGAGGTTCTTGATCTATAACTCAGAGAGTAACAAAAGACGTGTTGTTTTGAACCGGGAAGACTTTGGACTATACAGGAGAATGGAGCCAACTTTACTACGACTACTCTTTGACATGGATAAGTCAGTACATGACGCCCAGGGCACCCCCTACACTCTCTCCAACCCCTCCACCCCCTCCTCGCCCTCCACCCTTACACCTCTCCCCCACATCCACCCCCTACATCCCCTCCATCCCCTCCACCCCCTCCATCTCCTCCACCCTTACACCTCTCAACCCCATCCATTCCTTCACTCGCTCCACCTCGCTCCACCCCTACCTGCTGCTAACTACACCATGGGCATGGCAACATCTCTTAACCAAAAAACAAGAGATCACATTCTTGCAATTCGGCAGCGACCCGAATTCCAAAATGTCAAGCCTCCGGTTGCCGTGGTGATGTGTCGCGACCAGGCTGCCAATTGGGCCCTCTCGGCTAGCTCTGATGTGTCTTTAGCAACAGCTGTGCAACAATGTAGTCTTTCTGAGCGATAACGCTTAGACTGAGATCCCCCTTTCAACGGCAACGGCAAGAGACAGAGACAGAGAGAGAGGGAGATAAAGAGAGAGAGGGGGGGAGAGAGAGAAAGGGAGAGAGAGAGAGAGAGAGAGAGAGAGAGAGAGAGAGAGAGAGAGAGAGGGCTGGGGTTGCTTATTGGTAAAGACATCAGCAATAGTGATTTCTAGCGCCACAGGTTCCCTCGTTGCCCCCACCGGCGCGGTCAGTGCCGGTTGAGCGGGAAAGAGCCCAGCGCGGCGCCGCTCCAACAAGGACTGGATGGTAGCCGACGTGTTGCCAGGGTGACGGAACTTGTGCCGCCTAAAAAAGAAAAATCTCTTTTGTATTGTTTCCAAGGCAACAACTGTGGCGAGGTGGGATGGCATGGATGAGGGAACGAAAGAGATGGGAAAGATAGATGTAGAGAGAGAGAGAGAGAGGGATAGAGAATAGTAGAGGGGGGGAGAAAATGGAGAATGGAAGACGGAGAAAGAGACAAGAGGGAGGCAGAGAGAGAAAGAGGGAAAAAAGAGAGAGACAGATGAGCTGCAAGTGAGAGAGAAAAGGGAGAGAGACACAGAGTGAGAGAGAGAGGATGATGACAGATTAGACGTGGCTTATTGTTCCTCCAGACGGGGTCTAGTTTATCTGTGCGCGCTGTCGTCTGCGTCTTGTTTATGCACGATAATTCTCCTTCGCGCTTCGTAACCCGGATGCCAAAACAAAGTTATTCAATGGAATCTGGGCTGAGACAGACGAATGGCTAATCTAAAAGCACCCAAACTCAAAAAGAAAACAAATCAGTCGTTGGCTGCGATGCTGCTTTCTGTGTCTTTTTTCTAGAGGCTGTAGTAGATCACTGCTGTATTTTGATATTAGCCGACACTGACTCTGTTTACTGTTTTGACAAATTGAAGCATAGGTGCTGTCTGCATTCTGGGCACATTAAAATCTGCTGGCCATCAGTCAACTACAACCATCGGCGTACAAAAAGCACCCAGTATAAATGAAAAGAGATTTCAAAGACATGCATCCCTATCTTCAAGCACAAATGGGAACCAGTAGGTATACATATCACCAGGTTTTAATCTTTCTCTAGTGGTGATTATTGTTAAGTTGAAAATAATTACCCCCCGACACTGTCTCCGTCTCATTCATTCGATCACTCTCACTGCCTCTATCAACTCTCATCTTCAAATCCTCACACAAAGGAGAATTATCAAGCATAAGCAAGACAACAGTGCACAGAGTGGAACTATAGAGACTGTCTGGAGGGCCAGAAAACACTAATCTCTCTCTCTCTCTCTCTCTCTCTCTCTCTCTCTCTCTCTCTCTCTCTCTCTCTCTCTCTCTCTCTCTCTCTCTCTCTCTCTCTCTCAGTCATTATCTATCTCTACTCTTTCTCTGCCAGTTTCTATCTCTCTCATCACTTCTTTTCTTTAGTATTTGATCACTCCATTGTGTTCCTGCTGAGATTGTCAAGTTCTGAGATTTCACTTCAAAACATTTACTGGTGTGATTCTAACAACTTCTCTCTCGTGGCTCTGTGCTCCAGGGCCTGACTAATCCTTGCTGTGTGTTAATTGATTCCATAAATCTAGAAATGAAAAATGATAGTCTATGTTGCTTTTGCCCACTTAATAAAAAATGTGTCTTTGAAAGTCTGCAAATGTGTATGAAAGTGAAAAAGTTAAATATGAACGTGATTAACATAGTGTGTGTGTGTGTGTGTGTGTGTGTGTGTGTGTGTGTGTTTGGGTATGTGTGCATGCACTTTTAAAAAAGCAACGTGATGATTAGAGCAATATTAACTCAATCTTAATAAAAAAACGAAATGTTACAATATTCAAAGTAGAACACTTTTCAAGGTTACACAGAAGCACTCTGACATAGAGACCAGGAATTGACTACTGTTTGCTCAAAGTTGCATTTGGATCATGTACGCAGATTTATGCAACTCACCCCGCATCTCGTACATCGAGATTCTAACTCAGAGCACCTCAACATTTGTCCTCAGTGGAGCCATTCTGAGTACTGCTCACGCAGACCTGCTCACTCTAATGGGCACCAAGCAGCGAGATTAGAGGGACATTAAATACAATCAAGAGAGTATGGAGGACGTTTTTGTATGGAGAGTTGTGTGTGTGTGTGCGTGTGCGTGTGTGTTTGTGTGCGTGTATGTTTGTATGTGTTTGATGCATGTGTGTGTGTGTGTGTGTGTGTGTGTGTGTGTGTGTGTGTGTGTGTGTGGTTGATGCATGTGTATGTGTGTGTTTGTGGTTGATGCGTGTGTGTGTGTGTGTGTGTGTGTGTGTGTGTGGTTGATGCATGTGTATGTGTGTGTGGTTGATGCATGTGTGTTTGTGGTTGATGCATGTGTGTTTGTGGTTGATGCATGTGTGTGTGTGTGTGTGTGTGTGTGTGTGTGTGTGTGTGTGTGTGGTTGATGCATGTGTATGTGTGTGCGTGTATGTTTGTATCTGTGTGTGTGTGTGTTTGTGGTTGATGCATGTGTGTGTGTGTGTGTGTGTGTGGTTGATGCATGTGTGTGTGTGTGTGTGTGTGTGTGGTTGATGCATGTGTATGTGTGTGCGTGTATGTTTGTATCTGTGTGTGTGTTTGTGGTTGATGCATGTGTATGTGTGTGTGTGTGTGTGTGTGTGTGGTTGATGCATGTGTATGTGTGTGTGTGTGTGTGTGTGTGTGTGTGTGTGTGTGTGTGTGTGTGTGCATGCTTGTGTGTGCAAGTACGCATGTAGTGAGGTGTAAATGTGTAGAAGAGTTCAGGCTATTAGTTAAACCGCACTCCTTTCCTCCCTTCTGTCCAGAGTGGTGCCTGAAGATGGATTACTGCTAGAGATCAATTCAGTCCGGCCTGGATGCCGCAGGTACACACACAGTTACACACGGGCACAGGAAGTACACAGACAGTAGAGGAACATAGTTACAAAGTGTAGTCGGGCTTTTGATTGTTTTCTGTCTCCACATGAAAGTACACACACACACACACACACACACACACACACACACACACACACACACACACACACACAGTTTAGATCATAGTTAGGGGTCATGGGGTTTGAGACAGTCCAAGTGTTTTAAAGACTAACTGCAAGGCAAAACAAATGTAAAGGCAAAGAAATATAACACACACACAAGTAAACCATCATGTATGAATATATATTGTATTTTGCAATTAGCAATTCACTTCGGTGGCAAGCGATCTAAACAATCACAAGCAAAACCTCTAATCCACACACACATGCACACACAACTGAGTGCAACACGCACCTACAGACACACACACATGGTAAACCAGATTAAAGCGGCAGGGGTAAATTATTTCCCAGTCAGGTTTATGATTGTTCAGAGGGCTTCCTATAAGAATGCAAAAATTCTCCTGCAAGCCAGTAAAGCGAAGCCTTATTAAAGATCTGCTGGGAGCTACGATGGGAGAGTACAATTACACATGTGCATAATATCATTCCATATCTACTGCCTCCCTATGCATATCTTTGCATGCGATATACAGCCGCAGACGATGTGAGATGAACCCTATAGAAAATATTCACACTTTGAAGTAAAAGAGGGGAAAGGTGCAAAAAATGGGAAATCAGTAATGCAGAGGAGCAAATCATTCCAACAAAATAAAGGCCTTTATATTCATATAAGTGCAGCCAATTATGGACAATAATAGATAAGAGAAAAAGGCAGAAGAGAAAGTAAGTAAGAAACCATGCAGGGATATATCAGGTATTTGCCAATACAGAAAACTCCCCAACAAAGCAGTCTGGCTCTGATTGGGAGTGCCAGCTGCAGTTTGTCTTGAGATTCAAACTGAGAAATCCTCTCTCAATCCGACTTCGTTCTACTTCTGAGGAAAACTTGGAGCTTTATACTGGAGCCAGAATCTATCTAGCACCATCTATTTATACTGCCCATCCAGCCAAGCATTCATCCTTCCTTCCATCAGTCCATCCGTCCCCCTTCTACGTATCTATCATCCACCCTTTACTTATCATCCATCCATCCACCCTCTACAAAACTATCATCCATCCATCTATCAATCCATTTAATATCCATCCACCCACCCATCCATCCAACTTTCTATCATCACTCCACCCATCTATCTTGCCAACCTTCAATTTACATCACACCCCGATTGGCACCGCAGAGTTCCATTAATGTTTTAAGCTAAGATAAGGATCGCACAGGTCAGCCATTACTGCGTTGTGGAGATCAACAAACTCAAATTTACTTTCCCATGATCGCTGCACGCTAAAGGCACTCAAACATTGCTAAAGGATTAAAAACACACAGACACACACAGACAAACAATCCACAGAAAAAATAGACAAGAAAATAAAGACATTATGACAGAGAGAGGCTAAGGGTTTGAGCTTTGGCACGAAGAATTCACATTGGGCCCAATGTATGTGCGTGTGCTGCGTGTGTGTGTGTGTGTGTGTTGCGTGTGTGATCGTGTGCGTGTGTTGCGTGTGTAATCGTGTGCGTGTGTGTTGTGTGTGTGATCGTGTGCGATCGTGTGTGTGTTTGATCGTGTGCGTGTGTTCGTGTGTTGCATGTGTGATCATGAGCGTGTGTTGCGTGTGTGCATGTCTTGCGTGTGTAATCGTGTGCGTGTGTGATCATGTGCGTGATCGTGTGCGTGTGTGTCTGTTTTTAATGAGCTCCGCCAGGGGCCTAAGGGGGGACAACAGTCGTCGGACGGCTCCGCCGATGATAAAAAGGCCAGTGTCGCTGCTCCCACCGTCTCCGAATGCCCTTTGCTAAAATAGTGGGCTTGATGTCCTTATGGTTGGCTTTACGTGGAATGAGGGTTGCAGAAGAGCCCCCTGGATGGAGGGGAACAGTAAACACAACGAACCAAGAAAATCCAAATCTGCCTAGAGGTTACTAGGAAGCCTGAGGTTTGATCACTTGAGTTCTCTGGATTTATTCTCTTGTTATCTTCCTGTGCTCTTTTTTTTTTTTTTTACAGTGTGTCAAAGAAGTTTTAGTTCAAACTGAGCCACGAAAAACCATTTGAGCTCTCACCAGGAAAAAACCTGGCGTGACACAAACATACACACACACACACAAACGCTGACAAACACATACACACACACCATCCTTCTATTCTCGCTGACCCAACCCACCTCTGCTCAGCAACACACACATACACAAAAACGCCAACAAACACACACACACACACACACAAACGCCAACAAACACACACACACACACACACAAACGCCAACAAACACACACACACAGGCCTAATTTATTATGACCTGCTGGTTCCGCCCCTCCGGTGCTGTGTGCTGCAGGCCGCGGGCCAGGGCACACAGATGGCGTTAGCGGAGAAGATGAAGTGGGGCCGTGTCCACAGCCAATGGGATGTGAACGCCACTTTAGTCCCCTCTAAGTGCTCTCGCTCTCTCTCTCTCTCTCTCTCTCTCTTTCTCTCTCTCTCTCTCTCTCTCTCTCTCTCTCTCTCTCTCTCTCTCTCTCTCTCTCTCTCTCTCTCTCTCTCTCTCTCTCCCCCTCTCCCCCTCTCACCCATCCTAACCTCTAGGCATCCTTGAGCGTGAAACCCTAACCCCATTTACCTGATCATTAAGGTCATGTATCTAATGTCCACAGTACATCACTTTGGATAAAAGCGTCTGCTCTTCTCCATTAGTGTTTACAAGTTTATTTAACGACTGTTGTTTTTTCATTTTGATTGTCTATTGTTATTGGCTGTGTTTCAGGATGAAGAAACAACACTGTGTTCTTTTACACGTTCTGATTTATCGCGAATGGGTTGTGTTTGATTCATTCATGCAGTCCCTGGTCCTTCTCACAAGTGGTGGGTGGGACAAGGAAGTCACAACGGTCTTTGTGTATCTGTGTGTCGGTTGGATGTGCTTGCACATCATGTGACAGGAAGCCATCGCCTCGTCACCCCCTTGTTCCTCTGCCAGTCGACACGCTGGCGACCAAAGAAATGGTCAGGAAGTCAGTTCAGGTAAACTATGCTACAAAACATCTAATGGAGGAAACAGCTAGGAATGCAATCTCTCCACAAATCATTCTCATGCCTAAAGCACACCGAGCGGGAATCTCCGGTCATACTTGAAGCAAGACCCAAAAAAGAATGAGAATCGTATTGTTTTCAGAGGAGCAAAGTGCAAGGAGCACTGATTACTTTTTTCACTCATTTTGAATAGTTCTCAAATCTATTTTGAACGCCCTAATTTAAAATAACAAAGCTTTGGGCTTTATATTGTGCAGCGCCAAATTAGTAATTACAACTAAACAAACAAATGAGCAAACAAGCAAATGACTGAATGACAAATGATACTGAATACATAAACATATCGATTTAAATACATAAAGGAATAAGGGCTAGCATTATCCCTGCCTTCATACAGAACTGTATGAGATCTCTTCCCAGCATTGGGAGGAAGAGCTTTATGTATTTGACGTGAGACTGAGCATTGTGTACAGCCATTAGTTGTGTGCTACAGTGGGAACGCCAGTGATTGGCAATAGAAGGGCATATAGAGTCTGACTGAAAAGCCATCTGCTGCAACACATGGACCCAATCTCCTTCTGCTGCCACACACACATCTGTCTCCAACACACACATAGAGACACATAGACAAACACCGACATACGCGCACACACATGAACACACACACGCTCATACGCATACGCAAGTATACACACACACACACACAACCATATATACTTTCAAACACACGCTAGGCACATTGGAACTGGAATGAAACCAGTCACCAATAGCTGTATACCTCCATCCAATCAATTTATATTGTTATCCCCCACGTCCCCCGCCACTCACACTTATAATGACCCCACCCCACCCCCACCCCCCACCCACCACCACCACCTCCTTCTCGGGTGGAAAACTGAATGCTCAATCACATTGATCCTTCCTGATCAAAACCCATTACTAATTTCGCTTCCAGCTGATAATGCTTTTTAATGAACACCGGTAAGTCATGTGCACTTTGAAATAATATATTGTCAATTAAAAACAAGTTTTCAGATTAAAATCTAGATAATTCATGTGTTTTCCGCTGTGTGTGTGTTGACTTGGGTTAAATTAGTCATTGTTCCATTCCATATATACTATGGTACATACCGTATGCACATAGAAGTTAGCTTAAATTGTACTTCACTTGGATTGAAATCACTATACTGCGTGTATGTGTTTGTACGTGGGTATGGGTGTTTGTTTATGTGTGTTTGTCTTTGTGTGTATTTGTGTGTATATGTATGTATGTGTGTGTGTGTGTGTGTATATGCACGTGCGTATGTGTGCGTGTGTATATACGTGTGTGTGTTTATGTGTGTGTGTGTGTGTGTGAGTGTGTATGTGTGTGTGTGTTTGTATCCACACTCTAGTGCACTTTGTCTTTCAGCCAGTGCCTGCTGACTAGAAGACAGTGATGACCCAATCACAGGGTCCTGTCCATCTGGCCTGACCTGCCCTGGTCCTGCCCTGGTTCTGCCCTGGTTCCTCTCCCCCTGTCCCCACTATAGCAACCCTGCTTGGTGCAAAACAAGTGCAGTTCAAACAGTGCATGTTTCGTGAATGCCCCCAGAACTCTAGCCGGAATACAGAATGACTGATGGATAAATATACTATTATTCAACCAGCAGCGCTGTACACATTACGTCAATACGTCATTTCTCAGGTCATACGAATGAGTTGTCAACTGAAAATGCTAGGCCACGTAAACTGTTGTTCCTGGTCCGACTCTAACCACGGCCACGTCGTGTACTCATCTGGGTTTTATCGCGCATTGCTGTCTTTTAGAGGCATGGTTTTAAAGGCATCTAAATGCAACGAAGAAGCTATCAGCATCCTACAGACACCATGAAAACTGGCTCTCAAGTCAATCTTACAAAAAAAATCATAGCATTTCATTCAAATGTCTTACTAAGAAACGGATTTACACAGACTAATAAGGGCAAAAAATAAATAGATACGGAGACACAGACGCACACACACACACACACACACACACACACACACACACACACACACACACAGGCACACATGCACACACACACTCATTTCAGAATGTTTTTCATTACATTTTTATGAGTGTCAGATTATCCCTCTCTCAGACTCTCTTCCATATCCAATTGTTTGGTTTTCTTATGAATTGCGTCCATTCTGCTTTGGGGGTGAAAAGAGGCAAACATGAAATGAAAGATATGCCAGCGTCACGGTACATTTGGTAATGGCCTTTCCTTATTAGAAATAGGAGGAGAAAGCTTTTTACCTTTCTGTGTCATTGGGGACTGGTTAGATAGCGCGGAGGAGGTATGAAAAATGAATGAAAGACATTTGGGCGGGAGAAATAGAAATGCAAGGAAACCAATGCAGTTACATGCATCATAGCAGACCAGTTTACAAGGCATGTGAGCATCCATATGCACGTCAGACACACACACACACACACACACACACACACACACAGTTAAACAAACATGCACATGCACACAGGCATGCACATACACACACACACACACACACACACCACACAGAATGATATGAACTGTCAGATCTTGTGGTCCTTACATCTCCAGCATATGATTAGTGCAGAAGAAAAGCCCATTATAACCGGCACGGAGATCAATCAAGATGACCTTCTCTAACACATAATTTTCATATCAATAAATCCCTCGCCTAATCATGATTTATTTAGCAGGGGGAAATATATGCTCTGACAGAACAACATATTGTACATCTACAGGGAAACAAACTAGGCAAACTAACACAATGAATGGGCTTTACAGTTTACCATCGCTGCTAATTGGCTAGCTATCATAATATGGGATTGGTGAAGTGATTCCACATGGCTAGCAGAGTGGCAGCGCCGGATGCTAATGTTACTGACACAAATTGGCTTCATTTTAAGCCCTACACAACACTAGCAGTCAATGTCAATAAAACATTACACATTGTTTTTATGTAGATAGACCGGAACCCCTTTTCTGTTTCAATGGCCACGGCCAAACTTCCACGTGTCGACAAATAAAAACTACAACTACCAGTACCTTTAGCTGGCATAGGTCAATATTCAGACATTTCAGTGGGAATCTTTTCAGAAAAACGACCTTCTTTTCCAGATGTATCCACACAATGCTTTACCACTCTATCTCCAAAGCAGACAAGTGAGGAGATTAAAGAGATGTATCTCTGAAGGTTAGAGAGAGAATCCTCTGATAGCAACCTGACAGCAACTGTCAAAGCTAAAAAATGAAGTAGTTTACTGTCAGCGACCGTAAAATCCAGCCCTGATTGGGATCCGCATGTCACACTTTGATTCCGCAGCTGTCGAGGTAGAAGGCCAGGCTTGTAATCCTTTCATAGCACCGTGCCGGCGCAAGAGACGGGAGCACACGTCGGGCGGCAAACAAGAATCCTTTTAGGCCAGATACTAACGTTATATCGATTAGAGTAGACTAGACGAGATGAGATGAGATCATTTCAAATAAGATAACATTAGATCAATTTCATTAATCCCCAAGGGTGATAATTCATTCACACAGATAATAGAGAGTGATCCCATAAAGACAGAATTGTCTTTTGATTACAAAGCCTCTGTGTGTGCTGAACTAAACTTGTGCATACATTAGAAACACTGTAGATGACCTTCACTAAGTAGCATCTTTGTGAACATCCTTTGTTCAACCGTTGATTATTTTGCTCCCTAAAGACATGCATCTTAAAGGACATTACTGGTCTGGGTGATCAAAATGTCGTTAGTGTCTCTCCTAGCTACACTTAAACGCCCGTTAACAATATAATCTCTCAAAATCACTTCGTTCTGCCGATTCTGCCTGAGAACATTTTGCGTGAATGCGGCTGCAAAGAATTTAAAGAACAGCAAGATAGTACTTTCGTCTTTGTGATAAGACAGTTTGTAAAGTACTTGTATGGCTATTCACTGTTATGTTGTCCACCATCGCCATACTGCACAATGATTCCAAAAAACGAAAGGTCCATATTGCCATTGTTTACATTTGTGGCAGGCGTGAGCAAGCCAAATGCTCAAGGCAGAATCGCACAAGGAAGTGATAAATGATATTGGTAACGGATGTTTTATTTAAGCCCGGAGAAAAGGTTGTGATGGTTTGCTCACCCAGACTGGCATTGTCCTTTAATTCACTGAGAGAGGATGTGTATACGTGTCTACTAATAATGTTTCATTTCATCTCGTTGTTTCTCTAGAGTGGAGGGAGTCTTAAAAGCCCACTTGGGTTTCTGTCTCCTGCATTTCTATCCCTGTTCTTTTTAATATGCACTTTTATTGTGTTCTGTCATTGTGCTAATGATTTAAAAAAAAGGACTTATCGACTTAAGAGTCAATGATAAAAGTACATCACACCATGCACGTTGCTCAAGTTCATTTTTCACCAGCTACACCTCAAAACCCTAGACCCAGACAAACCCCAACCTCATGTCTCCTGGAACGCTACTCTGCAGTGTCCCATTCTTTACACCCAAGAGAGCACATGTCCGTGCATCACACCATCATGTCACCTTTTGGCGTGTCTTCCCTCCTCAGAGTGTGTGTTGCGCTGGTTGACACACACACACACACACACACACACACACACACACACACTCCACCCCAACCGGGGGTCTGTTAGGCAGCATAATTGGATGTCACTGTAACAACCCACACGAGAAAGAGAGACAGAGAGAGGTTGAGAGCAAGTGTCTGAGAGAGTAAGAAAGAGAGACCGAGCAAGCATGCGAGAGGGGGAGAGAGAGAGAGAGGGAGAGAAAGAAGGAGAGACGGATGGAGATAGAGAGAGAGCAAGTGCGAGAAACAGAGAGGGACAGAGAGAGACAGAGAGAGCGAGCGAGTGTGCTGGGATAGATAGAGAGAGAGAAAGGGAGAGGTAGAGAGAGTCTGGCTGATGAGACATCAGGTAAAGTGCTGGTATGACACCCTCCTGACACCGCCGGCATGCCTGTGACACCTAATGGCACCAGGAAGACCTGTCTGAGTCGCAACCTCGGTAGCGGAGGAAGGAATAACTCTCACACACACACACACACACACACACACATACACACACACACACACACACATAGTCTCTCACGTGCTCCCCCCCCCCCTCCCCCCACCCATATCACGGGAGCTTCACAGCCAGTGACAGTGAATTCAGAGGAGGCACAAAAGTCCCATTCTAGTCTCATTTCTATTCCTGTTCCTCACTTCGACCTCCCTTTCAGCAGAACAAATGGCATGCTTGAGATTGACCTGAGAGAAGTACCTAAACAACGACCCAACACATTGTGAGACGTTCAGTGAAAGCAATCTCTTAGATTTCTGATTTACCGAGACAGATGTTTTTAATCTGGAGTGGCTTGTGACGATGAAATCAGAGACATGAGACAGGTAGGGCTTCTGCATGTTATACTAGGATGCTCACTGGGGTCATCTCTTAAGTTAGACTTTAGATTAATATGTGAAGTCTGGTAGCAGACGAGCTCAAATCTGGATGAATGCGACGTTTCACTTTCCTTCACTTCTTTTTGCTTTTGACGTGTGTGTGTGTGTGTGTGTGTGTGTGTGTGGCCAGTCTACACGTTGTTGTAGACTTATTAAAATCCCCTTCTGAAAGCTTCATCCACTCCCACATATCTCTTCAGTAGATTATGTCTGTAACAAAACAGAAAACAAGGTGTAACTCCGGTGTCTTCAGTTTCTGGTTTCCGGTCCAGGCTCTGTGCCGTCTCCCCCCCCCCCCCCCCTGAAGTTCTGTTGTAACATTGTAGGACTGCTGGATCCCAGATTGTTACTTTCCCTTTCGAGGAAAAAAGTGAGGCAGACATGTCCCCAACACATGGGCTTTCATGGTCAAGGTCAGTGCTCTGTGTGTGTGTGTGTGTGTGTGTGTGTGTGTGTGTGTGTGTGTGTGTGTGTGAGTGAGTGAGTGAGTGAGTGAGTGAGTGAGTGAGTGAGTGAGTGAGTGAGTGAGTGTGTGTGTGTGTGTGTGTGTGTGTGTGTGTGTGTGTGCATGCATGTGTGTTTCATGGCATACCAAAAAAAAAACTTAACAAGTGCAGCGCTCGGAGAAAGTGCTGCAAATTATTTCTCCATTTTTCTTCAGAAGTCAACAACGTGTTCATATGATGATGAAATACAATGAAATCAGCAACCTCCATAATAATATATGTGGCACACACACACACACACACTCATTCTTCATTAAAGGCCACCATCTATGGCTTGTTTTCACTCACTGCAGTTTTGATTTAATCACATTTTCCATGACGACAGAGTTTCCCACATTTTCCTTTGAAAAAGACGCTTGGTGACAGACAGAAAGACAAAGACAGAGAGAGACACACACACACACACAATTAGACAAAGTAAAGTACCGCTTCAGTTACACGATACAGCTCCAGCATTCTCAACAGCGGAGGTCTGCGAGAGTGTAAATTCAGGTATAATTCTTTTTATTTTTAATGAACGATAGTTGTAGCGAGTGGTAATAGTTCGGGAGGAAACAATTAGCTAATGATTATGATATCCACGGAGATAAAATCAGCCAAAGAGACCATTGTGAGGCTGATAAGCCATTATGCTGGGGACCATTATCCCGCGAATAATGAGGACCTAATGGGGAACCAGACACGGGCCTTGAGCGTTCAACGACAACTAAGTTGCAGATAGCGCACAGGGCCCCTTTCCATCATCACATTGGTTACTGTGATCACTTTTGTTGCTTTAATGCTTTAATCATTTGTGTGCTTCTTCAGAGTCTTTCACCGACAACTATTCACACCCACCGACCGTTTCCAATGACATGTTATAGCGCCGTGAACAACAGTAGTCGACTTTATGGATGTCAATATTCACTCTGCCCTTTGGAGGTAAAGCCATGGCCCTGCTTCTGGGTTATGATAGTAATTACTGTGATGTATTTTCTCTGTGAGTGCTCTAGTGCAAATCAATAGCCAAATGTACTATATATGGTGTTGTTGTTGCTGTTGCTGCTTTCAAAGGCTGTCATATTCGACGTCCTGTGCACCTTTGTGATAGATGAGCGAACGTTGTAATACAAAAAGGAATTGTTACTGATTCGATTTGAGGCTTTCAGGCTCTGTTTGGACACGGGTGATATTGTTAGTGAGTGAGTGTGTGCCTGTGTGTGTGTGTGTGTCTGTCTGTGTCTGTGTGTGTGTGTGTGTGTGTGTGTGTGTATGCTTTGCGTGAGCGTGTGTGTGAGAGTGTAGTGTGACATATTGACATATTGGAGTATTCATCACTGGTATCTGAGATGCCTTCTATGCAAACACACACACACACACACACACACACACACACACACACACACACACACTGCATATGTGTGTATAAACATGTTGTTAGTGCCCTTAGTGCCATGTTGAGGCAGTCTATCTGCAATCTGAATCAGGAGCAGCAGTTGTGGCAGAGAGAGATAGGCAGGTCTTCCGTGTGGAAATATCTCCCACTCTCTCTTCCTTCCCCTCCTGTGAAATTACAGGTCTATTGTTTTAGACAATGACACCTAAACCGAGGGTTATCCTGCGATGGCTTTTTTGTGTACATTCAAATGTAAAGCTCCTCGGCATGTGTTTTGTGTGTGTGTGTGTGTGTGTGTGTGTGTGTGTGTGTGTGTGTGTGTGTGTGTGTGTGTGTGTGTGTGTGTGTGCGTGTGTGTGTGTGTGCGTTCTATTTGGCGTAGAGAGGTTCAAAGTCTGAAATGTACACGTGTGTTTTGAAGAATAACAACATGGGCTGAAGAAAATGGCCAGCAGTTCCAAAATACTATAATACAATTGTAGCAGCTCTTGGCTACCGACCAGGGTCAAAGAAACTCCACACACACAGTGCTGAGCAAAAACTGTCTCTTTTATTGCTCCTTTCAATAATAACAAAAAAAACACGCTTGTCCGTCTCTTGGGGAGGCGTGCAGATTGCCTTCTCGGGTTGTTGAGTCCGTCTACTCGGACCCGACCTCACTGTGGGAAGAGCACAATACACATCAGTATTTAATAGCTATCTAATTGCGCTCATTCCCGACAGCTGCGTCTGTGACCCCAATTGAGCCGCTCCGCCCCTTCTGCCCGCAGCCGGCGCTAAACCACGCCCCTCCTTACCACAACAATATAATATAAATAATATAAATAACAGTGAGTAACATATTTGTTTAATCAGTTTTTTTGTCCATCTTTTTTTAATGGTTTTGGTTTTTATGACTTGACTGTTTTGCCTTTTATGAAGCACTCGGTAGGCTTACCGTCTCTGTGTTTTCGGAAAAAAAATAGCGTTTTTGCTTGGAGGAGGTTAGCGTTGCGTGGTTGAAGGTAGTGTTTTGCTTAAAGGAGGTTACGGATGCGAGGCTGAAGGTAGGTTTGAGATTCTAGTTTTGGTTCAACCTTTATGGCTGGAGTTTGAGTCTTTATTTCCACTTGACAGAAAAAGAAATAGACATTAATGAATGCCTTGCTCTGTGATGAAGACCACATGGGATGAAGGCCAAATGTGACACTTACATTTATTTATTTTTGCTGCGTTGTCTCCAACAGGTTCCATAACACATCACACAGGATGTTCTTGGTGGATCCCTGATTCAAATACAAATCGGGCCATTTGTCTTGTCAGGTATATATTTGTTTTTCGTTGAAGCACCAAAACCCAACAATTCCACTCAAGCTGTCAGCCAGTTTGTCAGGCTAAGTAAAACACTTGCAATAGACCAACGTGTTAATGGTAAAACTGTTCAATCCTGGCCAGTGACTAAAGTGCTAAAGTTTTTTCAATGTCAGGTGGAAACAAATAAAGACAGAAATGAAGCTGTTATTGTTGTTGCTGTTGTGGAATTTATATTGAACATTTGGTAGAGCAAGTACACGGAGCTGTATTCTATTTTATAAAGTCCTCAATCACAGTCTCAAAGGGCTTCCAAGGCCCGCATTATACAACACCTCACCCTCACCACAAGGGGAAGGAAAACTCACCCCAATCTGAAGAGAGGAGAGCTTGAGAAGGAACACGGAGGAGGACCCTTCCTTCCGGGGACCACCCGTGTGAGTGCGCTACATGTTGAATGGGCAGACGTACAAACAAAGAATGTTATGAGTAACAAATATTAGTACTTATACCATGGCCTCGGTGAATACTCGATTCTGATTGGCTGGAGGGCTGTTGATTAACTTTGGAGAACGGCGCGGCTTTGACATATAAGCCGTCGTACCACCCTTTCAAATGGATGTGCCAAAGAAAACATGAGTGACTGTCAACTTTATAACTCTGTTAAACATTACAAACTAGCAAAAGTTAATAAATATGAAAAAGGCAATATGGACTCCAACATAACATTCAACCTTTTTGGGTAACAGAAAACCAGGCGTGGAGGGGTTTGTGGTTTGTATGAAGCGGTGGATCATCCCTTACTCTTTAAATATGAGGAATGCCTTTTGGTGAAGCTAGCAAGCAGGTCCACGCAGTAGGTTGGGATGACTGGCCGGCGATCGGCACCTGTTATTGGTTTCTGGCTAACAAGCCCCGTTGTTAACAAGCTTATTTAATTCAGGTGAGCGCGTAGTGGCTCTTGGTGGCGCGTTGACCGTAAGGACCTTTAGACGGGTGCTCATCGCATTTTACGCACCCATACCTTTAGTTCAATACTCGTGTTGTAGCTCACGCTGTTTAATCCTCCCCTGCCTCTGCTAAGCTTGTTTTATCTCTCTCTCTCTCTCTCTCCTCCCTCTCTCCCCTTCCTCCCCCTTCCTCCCCTCTCTCTCTCTTTCTCTCTCTCTCGCCTCCCTCCCTCCCTCCCTCCCTCCCCCTCTCTCTCTAAATATGTATATACAAAAAGTGTATTACAAAAACAAGATGGTTGGCCAATTAACCAAAAAAGAGCCAATTTGTTCAGCCCGTGTGCGGCCTTGATTGGGAAAAAGCAATTTGAGGCAGATCAAAGAACAGGGTGTAACCGGAGACTGGGAAAACAGGAAGCAGCTTCTAGAAGAAGAAGAAAATAATAATTAAAAAACAATGTTATCCTGATTATTCCGGAGTTAGGCTAGGCCCTGTTGGCTGCTCCCGTGGGAGCATGTGTGTCCAACGTTACGTAACAAGATCCATATTTGCAGCGTGTCAGCTGGCCCTGAGTGCCTGCTAGGGGCCCACATCTCTTTATTATGGCTTTGATGTGTCAGGGTTTGCTGCTCGCTCCCCAGGGAGGAGGGAGGGGGGGATCAGCCAATCCACTGTGGATTGGCATTACTGGCATTATTACACAAATTATTATCAAGGATTTATTTTTCGGAAGCATAGGGACATGTGGGGCCTGCCACACACACACACACACACACACACACGTTTTTCCATCACCAACACACAAGCACACACTTTCGGAACTAATGTCGTATATAGCATATAACATATTCCTCAATATTTATGTATGGAAATGTCCACGTTTACGTATTCGGTTTTATTCGTTTAGAAATTGTTATGTGTGAATGACGTTTTTAACCTTAAATGTGTACCTAGACACTTCCGGACATAAATATATTCTGTACAACCACCATCTTTGACTTATAGCACCACAGAGATGTAATTCTCTGAAAGTCCGTTTTGGGGGGGTGGGGGGAATGTAATGATGATAAATCTGAATCATACTGGTAAGGCCTTTTAATAATAAAACCTCCCTCTGCCCGGTGGCTTTCTGCCAACAGCTATTCATTATTGGGCCTAACAGCAGCCAATCGGGTGCCTCACTTTCCCCTCGCCACTTTCTCCAGTTTCACTCCAAGGACGCCCTATCTGCAGCCATAATAATGACTTTCAAGCGGCAATATATCGTGAATGGGACAGTTGCTCGCCTAAAGACACATCTTTGTCCCTGTGAAACTTTGTAAAAACAAAATGGTGGTGGCCAAGGTTACGGGCCATGTGTGTGTGTGTGTGTGTGTGTGTGTGTGTGTGTGTGTATGTGTCTGTGTCTGTGTCTGTGTATGTTTCTACGTATTTATTTGCTAAATGTGTTGTAAGAACATGTCTGTGGTTCTCAGCCTTCAATAAATATATATTTACAACAGTTAGCTCTGACCAAGTAATTTGATTGGACAAGAAGCATTTCATGAGTGTTGATATAGAGTATAACAGCACTGGGACTTGTCACTACACATGTATTCCTCCGCATTACAGGTTTTTCATATAACCGTTAATTGCATTAACGATCATAAACCGAATCACACATGCCACCAATCTCAACAGTCTCTTATTTCACCGGTTTCACAATAAATGGAAACGTGCATGATAAAAAGTAGCTGGCCTGCGGTAAGGTTTTCCTGAGCACTAGCTTGCTACTTTGTGTAGGTCTACCCAAAGAAACAAGCAAGTGTGCAGGAAAATGTTTATGTTGCTTGGCAACAGTCCAGTCCCAGCCCAGTTGCGGAACTCTTGGTGCTGGTGGAGCCAAATCAATTATTAAATTAACAGTCAAATCACAGTTGAGCTGATAGTCAGTATAACAGCACTCCCTCTCGTGTGATATTGCTTAAAACAATTATTTTTTCATTTTGTTAATATGAATTTGTTTGACAATGAAATACTGCGATTTAGCTCTCAAGGCAACTCAATAAACCTTTGCGCCTTAGACATAAAACTCCAAATTAAACCAACAAATTCGAAGTGTCTAAATGACTTAGTTCTTAACATGCTCACCATGGATAATATCCCCCAGAACTGAAACCACAAAGGAAATCGCCGCGGAGGAAATCACCTCATCGGATGTGCTTTACAAAACCTTTAAAATCTACTCTTGAATCCCCATATGAACCACTGTTTACTAAACCCACTTGAAAAGCTGAATTTGTATAAAATCTGCTCCTTACAGTAAGTATAGCCTGACATGGCCTGCTGCACTTTAAAGATGGAGGCTCTGGCTCTCCTCATCCATAATGAAGCCCAGATCAGAGGACGTGTTTGAGGTGAGGAAAGGCCGGGTTTGGAAGGTTTGAAGTTCCTTGCCATTTGGAGACGAAGCTTTTGAAGTGCAGCGTGACTGAAATTTGATGACATTTTATTTTATTCATTTTTTCTCTAGACGATTAGATGGCTGCTGACTGCATGGTTGGTGAGAGATCAGCCTTCATTTAAATATTTCACCTTGAAAGGCTGAAATACTCACAGGTGAAGTACTGAATGGAATACTTATTGCTATGTTTAATGGAGAATGGATGGATAAATATTTTACTTGTGTCCCTGTGTTATCATATTAAAGTTGCTGTAAGATTGAAGAGCTTTTATTTGAGTATCATTTGTTAGAAATGGCATATACATCCATCAGCTATTAGTGGGTGAAATGTGCTGTGAGAATATCTGTTTTAAGTTGACTGTGCCTGCCTCTGTATGAGACCATTACGATTTTAGACTGCTCCCAGCTCAATTCTGAACGATCATTGCATCTCCTCCATGATTGGTTCATGGACTCCATCTTGCCTGTCAATCACAGGTGCGTTGATGCAACACTTCTCAACGGCAGAGAAACGTCGGGAGGGAGGAAGCAGGGAGGTAGGGGACATTTCTTTGGTTGCTTGGTTTCAAAATCCTGCGCTCTCCTGCTCTCTCTCTCTTTACAACTCTTGAATGTTACCTACAGCAGCTTTACGTAAGATTAGGAGCCAATTCATGCATACAATTCAAAGAAAAGTTTAGATTACCTAAGATTAAGATCTTGTGTGCTTTTCAAATACGCACAGTAGCTGACAGATTACATTTTCAGGTGTGCATCTATACACCCTTTGGCAAAGAAATCCCTAACAATCGAGCTATCTTTGTAATGTCATCCGCTCCATCAGGAAATACCATCGCTCGTAGTCTAAACGGCTGCAGGCCACTGAAGTGCTCTGCAAAGGGCACCAATGACTCCCCTATGTGTTGTAATGTATCACTACTAGACAATCATGCAACCAAGCGTGAAGCTAATGGGTTTCAAATGCACCCCAAAACGTACTTCAGCTTTCACTTTATTGGGCACTCTGTAGTGATGTTTTTTGTCGTACGAAAGGCCGTAGTTATTTATAATGTTGACAAGAGTTGTCGAGTGTTTGTTGGTTGCTTTCTTTCTTTCTATCTCTCTTTCTTTCTTGCATGCTTTCTGTATTTATTTTATGAATCTCTTCCTTCCCTTCTTTTCTTTATAGCTTCCTGACTCTCGCTTGCAAGGCTGTCACCTTCCGCAGAGTTATAGATTGTACAACATTCCGAGATCAAAAGGCCAATCACAACGTCTGCTGGTGGTAAATTAGTGGGTAGCGGAGGACACACTATTTGCCTATAATCTGACATCGGGCTCCAAAAGTTCATTCATTCAATAGCAGCACCAACCCATAGGCGTTAAGAAAACAAGGATGGCGAAAAAGCTCCAACACTGAAGGACCAGACAAAAAACAAACCAGAGTTTGTTGCAAGGGGCACCTGGCAGTTGGGGAGAATCTGTGTGTGTTATTAAAGGCCTCATCGACCTACGCATCTGGAGTAACATGAGAGCTGATGAACCCCATGGTTGAATTTTTTGTTCCGTAAGAAAACAAAGAGTTATTATGGGGTTTGCGCTTCAGGGCTGGTCGCATGACTTGCCGCAAATGGGTTTTAACCTGGGTGATTTGTGATTCAAAGGTTGACTGACTAGAATGTTATTTTTCCATGGCATGGCACGCTGTCCGGTTGAGTGGCTGGTGGGTTGCTCTTGCGGTTGGCAGGAAGGCTGGATCTGAAAAAGAGGATATTTTTTAAGTGGATATTAAATTGGACGCTGGGGCATTGTTCGTGGAGAGAAGGAGTCCATGGAGAGTGTTAACAGTTGGAAGTCTGGAATCCATAAAGCCACACATCTCATGCTGTGGATCATGCTTTGTATATCCCCCACCCCCTCTGTCTCTCTTGCGTTCTCCCTCGCTCTCTCTCCTCTCCCCCTTGTATCTCTAGCCTTTCAACCCAACCTCACTTTCGGCTTTCCTCACAGACACACACACACAAGATTAAACACATGTATGCATCTGAATACAAAACACACACACACACACACAATGGCGCCGTCACAAGATGTGTGCCGTGTAATGGTGGGTCGGGATGAATAGGACGTGTTTGAGGGAAGAGGAAATAGGGAAGGGTGTGCGGTGTCATTGAAAGTATGAAAATAAGCTTTGCTTGGCCCAGGCCAAATTAATCATTTTAATATCGTCAGACCTCATTCACATGCTGAGCTCCCAGTGCAGCGCGTTGTACCGCACCACAGAGAGAAGGAAAGAGACGAAGAAAAACGCATCAAAAAAGGCTCAGGGGAACTCCATCATCCTACTGCTTCCATTCCTCTTCATCCTCATCCTCTACCTCCTCCTCCTCCTCCTCCTCCTCTTTCTCCTCCTTCCATTCCCCCCTCTTCCATTACAAAAACGCAGGCATAAAAACTAGTGTAAGCACAGGGAGCTTGAGATTGCCTTCACTTCCCTGTTTAATAATTCAAGAACTGGACCCCGGGAAGAAAATATTAAAATAGGAGAGAAGAACTAGAATGAAACAACTTCTTCGGATGTTTCCTTCTTGAAGTGTCCTGCCGTGAGTGGACGTGTGCTCCCTGCAGATGCAGTGTTAGACTCTCCAGAGAGGAACAAGAGCTCAGAAATTGGGGGAGAAAGGGGGGAGAGGGGGGAGGGTATTACCACAATCTGGGCACCCCACATCAGTGTTTTTAGTGAGCGACTGGAGAAGGACAAGTCCAACAAGTTTTGAGCTCAGAAAAGTCCCGCCAGTTTTAGTTCATTCAGATGAACTCGGTGGAGGAAGTTGAACTCAACTCAGCTCCACCCTCTGGGCTCTTTAGGCAGCACCACCTCTTTAACTCACCTCGTGACTTGTGTAGATTCACCAGATGAAATTGACAATTTGTGAAATGGTTGATGAAGGGGAATGGCACACTGGCAAATGGTTGCGACATGCATGAAGTGTTTAGGTTGTCAAACAATATAAACTGTGGCGAGGAAAAAAGTTTTTTGTGTTGTTTCGCTAGTATTATTTGGTTATGGTAAGCCTGTTTCTGAATTCATTTTTGTGTTCTCTGCCTTGATCCATTATTACCTTCATGAACTTACAGATGGAATTATTTTATGTTAATGAAGAGCAGTCTTAAGGTGAAATGTTATGGGTAACCGCCATTATTAAATCAGAAGACTCAAAGGTGCCTTGTTAGGTGAAACACGGGCCGAGTCGAGAGCCAGTAGAGCAACTCTTGAGCAGGTTAATCTCTCAATTAAGATGCGTTCGCCTTAGTGGAATTTAAGTTGCTATTGAGACCCTCATGTGGGGGAAAAAGTATTGACTTGGTACTTCTAGATAGAAATTTGACTTTTTCTCTTCCATTCAAATCTTTTGGCAAATACAGGGCTATATATAGCGGCTGTTATGAGAAAAATGTCTTAACTTCTGAATTGGCTTCGTCTTTCAGTTGCTGATGATGACAGCCGATTGGTTAATACACAGGAAGGAGCTCATTCCAGCCCAAGGCGCTTGCCAAACTCCAAGCCTATTCTCAACTGCCATTAGCCTAATTGTCAAGCTGCCTGACTTACTCCATTGTGCCAACGAATGGGAATGGCCCAATACCTGACTGCCAAAGACCCTTCTCATCCAAGAGTAATGCCCCACTGCGCCTTGCTAAAAACTCCAATTGCTACGCCCCAGTGAATACCTCCCAATTATGCGAACAGTGCTAATGCTAAATGAGGGGCACTCATTCAAAACAGTCCCCTACAACTCTCCTCCCAGAGATGGGATGATGAGGGGCGCTTTAATGAGAGTAAATCAATAGAATAATGGCTGAAAGGCTAATAACATCACATCCTTCATGCTCGTCTCCATTCGTCACCGATAGGGTAAACCATCTGCTCATGTCCTTCTCCAAGGGAAGGACATCGTGGGTGTTAGCCACAATTTATTATTCCATAAAGAATAATTATTGAATGTGTGTAAAAGAAAGTACAAGGACAATTCCCCTCCGGGTGAGTACTATTTGCTTACATTTTGCTGAAGAATTGGTTAACAGGTTGACGCTGTTGGGGATCGAACCCAGACGGGGAGCCAACACCTGGACCACTACATTATCCCTCTGACCACTACACAGGTACTCTGGATCTGATTGGACAACTCAACTCGGACCATTGATCGGGTGTGACTCATTGCAGTGGTCTTCTTAACAAATGTGGTCATCTTAACAAATGACCATTGAAATATCACATTCAAACAAAGGCGGTTGCCAG
>JACYXH010000292.1:2467500-2512500 GCA_026745465.1 Lota lota | reverse complement strand
ATACCATAAAGCAACCAGAGTTGTGGTTTAGAAGAAGCCAATTTAAACTTTCAGCGGGGGACGGTGAAGTTTAAAGAAACTTGTTGATGGCGCTGCAGAACGTTCTGTCTTATGAAACCGCACATGTAGGGAATGTATTAGACATGCAACATCGGACGATGAGGAAACAATCCAAGCAGATTTGGCAAGGAAAGATACATCGCTAGCTTTATGCTGTACTGTTTCTAACACCCCTATAAGATAAGAATGGAACAACCTGTTGGATGTGACAGACCATTTGCGCGTTAACATGTACATTTTTGTTGCGTTAACACGGCAAAATATGATGTGTTAACAAGCCCAAACTCTACGTGTTAACACACAAAATTTGGTTGTGTTAACATGACATTTCTAAGACGTTATTTGCGCTAATGGCCTTCCATAAGTGCATCAACGTCTTTACGGATTTGATGTCATCAATGTCAAAGTGAGTGTGATGTCATCAATGTCAGAGTGAGTGGGATGTCATCAAGGTCCAAGAGAATGTGAGCTTAGGCTGAGAGGGGGTCATAAATTGTTGCGTTATCCCGGTCTACCGCAACGCAATTTCTGTTCTCTTACTCCCTATGAGTGGTGTACGCCAGTTGTCAGTCCCTGGAGCGAGAGGAATAAGAAGAGAGAAGAACAACAACCATGACATGGAGAAAGAATATGAAAAAGCAATATCCTGAAATATGTAACGGAAACAGACACCCCTCTAAAAGAAGTCCTTCCCTCTCTCTTGCATCTTGCCGCTAAACCCAAGTAACTGCCACAGACATCGCTCCCTCTGAAGCATGCAAGGAAGTCCCGCCCTCTCTCTCTCCTGCTAATAACGCTCGCGCCAGATGCATCCCGTTTCCAGGCGTTCCATGGTGAGATGAGACGCCTGGGAAGGAGGTTAATGTGAGCTCCTAATTCAGCTGGCAGATTGTCCTGCTTCATCCATCTGCCTGGTAAACCTGCCCTCATGGTGAGAAATCTGTCACCAATCACTGCCAGCCAACTTCTGCTGATGATCAGAGGCACAGTGAAAGACTGAGGGATTTCTAAGCTGCCTGCTCTGGGAAGAATGTGTGTGTGTGTGTGTGTGTGTGTGTGTGTGTGTGTGTGTGTGTGTGTGTGTGTAGGTGTGTGTGTGTGTAAGTGCCAATCGGTATGATGGTTCTTTCGGGAGTAACCATGTAGTAAAACCATGGGACTGCGATAGATTTCCTCAAATAATTTAGCATAAAACTCGGTACTCCAGCCAACATGTCGTCCCGTCCCCCCGTCCCCCTACTAGCTTTCCTCAGGGAACCCTTCCAACACGTTGAGAAATAATGGACGCAATCTATCAATATTCACACCCATGTTAATCCGTGTTAAGTGTTAGCTTCAAGCGAGATTGCAGGTGGCCTGTGGCGTTGCAAAAATGTCCATCAAGAATCCTCAAAAAACGATTTGGCACATGCAATGTATTATGTATTTTGGTAAGCGCATTCAAAAACACTCAAGCATCTTGAGATGTGTCTGAACAATAGCACAACAAAAATATTAAATAAACGCATCCCCCTGCTGGTCGTTCTATGTATTGTACGTTGGGTCTGCACCTCAGGTTAGCACTATGGAGACCCAGCTATCGCGTGTCTGGAGCTTCCCTGAAGCCCGCCCCAGGCAGGCTGAAACGGACTCCATGATGGATCCAGTGTGGCTCCAATCAGGAACAGATGCCGCCTGCATGCGACTCTCCTATTTCTGTTTGTTTGTGAGGGAATGTGCGTGTGTGTGTGTCTGTATTTGTGTGTTTCTGTGTGTGTGTGTGTTTTTGTGTGTGTGGTTTTGTGTGTATGTGTGTGTTTGTGTTTTTGTGTGTGTGTGTTTGTGTGGTGTGTGCGTGTGTGTGTTTTTGTGTGTGTGTGTGTGTGTTTTTGTGTGTGTGTGTGCGTGTGTGTGTGTGTTTTTGTGTGTGTGTGTGTGTGTGTGTGTGTGTGTGTGTGTGTGTGTGACGAGATGGCAACATGGAAGATCAGCTTCTGCTCATATACATGGAATGGAAGCATTGTTACTTGAATGCACAGTTGACCCTGCCCGCACCCACACAAACATGCACACGCACACACACACACACACACACACACACACACACACACACACACACACACACACACACACACACTGGGAACAAGGGCTCCTACAGCAATGCACTGCACATCTGTCAAAGACTAATGTAATTCCTGAGATTGTTGGAGAAAAGATATGAAACACGACTGCATCAGCACACTCCTAGTCCCAAATGGGCTTATTATGAGCACATAAATACACACCCACGCAGATATATGGACAGACAAAGAGAACATACGCACACACGCACACACACTCACAACCTCATACACACTTTGGTCACAATCACACCGCACGTACGCACACACACACACACACACGCAGAAACAGATTCCCCATGTGTGTTAGAGTGTTCTCTCCATTGGGTAATGCCCCCAGAGTTACAGACAAACATACACAGTAACCCATCACACATCGGGACCTTGATGTCAGGTCCCTGATGGCCCCCATCAGATCACTGCAGGAGGGGCCCCCTCTGTGTCCCCTAGTGGGCCATATGTTCAGGGCTTCCACGTGAGCTTCCCATCTCAGGAAGCTCAGTGAGATTCCCCCAGCAACACATCATCTCTCTGGGTTTCCTCTTTCTAAACACACCTTCTGTTCCTAGTAGGGTGGGCTCCATCCACATTGATTTGGGTTATAACAAAATGAAGTGTTTGGCTGGGGGTTGTATCTACCTTTTTTTCAAGATTAAGTCCTATCTCCTGGTTAACCTCTATACACACACACACACACACACACACACACACACACACAGGGATGCATGCACATACATCCGCACACGTAATGTATTTTCAAAGAATGAGTGAAATGTAATTCCCGGTTGCCATGGCAACCCCCGTGAATGAATAAAAGGCCGGGGCGCCGTGGGGATTTGGGCAAAAATTGAGTTAAAAGCTCCCTAAATACACCGTCAACACACACGCACAAACACACACACACACAAACACACAGTCAGTGTGTGATCCTAAGTGGCTAGGAGACGGAGGGGCCATGGAAACGGACGCATGCACGTAAACGCACACACACACACACACACACACACGATTTAAACTGATGTAATTATAGAGCTCTGAATACATCACCTTTCCTGCTCAAAGAGTTTCCCTCGACTGCTCCCTTGGCCTCAGCTGGGGAATCCTCCAGAGCTGCGTTCCACGTCAGGACGGCTGAACCGCACAGAGCCACGCACTGAGAATAGGTAGGAAGGGTTTCAGCTGCTCTGAGAAGTGCTTTGGGGGTCTTGAAAATGATATATTCATGAATTATCTAGCAGTCTCACTTCTAGCATTTCTGTTGTTCACCTCTCACCAAACGCTAACCACGTTAGCTCGGCTTGTTAGCTTGCACTCTGATTCAGCCACATCAAAACTATATACAATTCGATTTCTTTTTCATTCACATAAAGTTGAATTTTTGTTTATGATCATACAAAAAAAGACAGATATTCCATGCTGTTATCTCTCATTAGGGGGCTCCTGTACCAAAACGTCACGTCACTCTGTTTACCTCCTCATCCACATAGTTGCACTGTAATTAATTTTAACGACATCGGTCCAAAGCATGAGGATGATGAATGAGGATGAGGATGTTGAAACAGGATTTGACCAGTGCCGTGTCGTCCAGTAGGCCTAGAAGACACAAGGCCGCTGGGCGGACAGTAATCACTCACAACAACAGGAGGAGACAGTACAGAACATCCAAGCCAGCTATAGGCATAGGTGCTCCAGACCACTTGAGGAAACTAGTGAGACGGTAACCCTACATTATCCTAAACCCACACCCACACACAAGCATGCATGCACTTATGTACATGCACGCACACAGACACACGCACGCTTACGCTCACACACAGACACACTCAGTATAACTGACCACCTGCTGCCTCTCTGTCATGATCTTCTTTATATTCCTGGTATTATAGCACAGAGGTTTTTATTTATCGCTTTCATATGTCTCTTAGTTTACTTCGTTGAAAGTGTATCTCTCAAATTCCCATTGTCTCTCGCTCTTTCTCTCTCTTTCGTTCACCCTCTCTAGTGCACAAAAATATTGAACATTTTTCATTCAATATCTCTTCCACACACACACACACACACACACACACACACACACACACACACACACACACACACACACACACACACACAGTCTCTCTCTCCAGCACACATAAATACTGAACAGTAACAGAACTCTAGGTTCCCACTGTTTCTGAAGTATTCACACATGCACACACACACACACACACACACACACACACACATTCGCATACATCTACCCACACACACACAGCCGCACACACACACACACACATACACAGATGTTCACGGCCCACCAGGGCTCATGTTGAGGGGGCTTATGTAATGGAGCGAGGCTGTGGGCCGCGTGGGGCTGGATTGAGGAGAACCAGCCAGCCAGCAGATGATGCAGCTCAGGGTAACTGAAAATCCTGAGCAGGCCGACTCAATTAGCGGCCTGTGGATCATTCTGATCCGGCCCGCGAATTATTTATCAGAACATAAAATCGGAATAACTTTTCCTCAAATAGGCGGTGTCTGAGCAAGAATGAGAGCCATTTCAATTTCCTCCAATAGGAAACCGTTTTATCCCGCCCCTCCGCCCATGACCCTTCACGCTCTCTGTTCATGCGTATTTCTCTGCTGTGGCAAAAGGATTCGGGAGCTTAAAAAAAAGAATGTGAGGGCTAAAATGTCGTTGTCAGAATTGAAAGGTTTAAACAATGAAAATCGTTAATTCAACATGGAGTGGATTGTGAAATATTCATTTATTAACGTGGGACCAAAGCCCATTTGTTTGATCTACAACAAGGCTACCGCGGTAACAAAATTATACAATCTGAGAAGGCACTGCATCACGCATCACTCGAACTTCAAGGGAACATATCCGTTGGTTCAGAGCGCTCTGTGTGAATAACCAGCAGAGGGTGGCTTTAACGACCCGGCCCTGTTTGGAACTAGAGAGGAGACCATAGTCTCCCTCCGTGTTGCATGGATTCTTCGCCAAATAAAGAAACCCTTCACAGATTCTGAAACAGTGAAAGACTGCATGCTTGCTTTCCTTGAAGATGTAGTGACCGATGATAAGGTGAAGAACATTTAGTCTCTCCGAAAAATACCAATGTCCGACACGACAACCATCAGAAGAGTCTAAGCTCTTGCAACGGATGTAACGTAGCTTTTGGATAAGTTCAACCAAGCAGAGGTGATGTCGCTGGCTGTCGATGAGTCACCAGACTGCAGCGATGTAGCAGAGTTGTGCATGTATGTACAACTCTTTGATGGAGTGTTTTTCGAGAAGATGTGCTTCTGTTGAATGTAAATAACATCAGTTTTTGCTTGATGTATTCATATCAGGCCATTTCTGTTGAATGTTAATAACATGATCACTTGCTGCTTGATGTATTCATATATCAGGCCATTTCTGTTGATTGTTAATAATATGAGCAGTTGTTGCAGATTGATTTAGGACAATCAAGAATGAAAAAAGTTATACAAAGATAAAAAAATAAAAAAATAAGGTAAAATCTGAAGATGCTCAAAAACAACATGCAAAGCGCAATAAGACGTACAGATCACAACAATTACGCCAAGCAGGTGATGAAATGTTACTGTAGGACACACATAACCACATTTAAGAGTTATTCTAAATGAGAGCCCTGCTATATGTTGAACAGAGCAGAGTGTGTGTGAAGACAGCCTGGGAAAAGAACTGTGGCAAGCTGAGCCAAAGTGGTGTGATGTTGCTTTGGAAATAGCAGTCTTCACCATGCAAGGGAAAGTAATTAGCACAGACGTCAGAACAGTTGGAAACACACACACCTATGTATGCACACACACACACACACACACACACACACACACACACACACACACACACACACACACACACACACACACACACACACACACACACACACACACACATACAGTTGTGTGCCTGTATATATATAAGGATACCTGTCAACAAAGTGCACACAACTACAGAAGTGCATGCACATCTATACACATATAGTGCATGACAACACAAACACACATACACACACACACACACACACACACACACACACACACACACACACACACACACACACACACACACACACACACACACACACACACACACTTTCATCGAGGCAATCAATTACCGCCTCGTAGAGTAGAGACAGATACAGATATTTTCCGGCAAACAGTAGCGCGTGCATGTACACATACACAAATACTTATCATTACCCAGAATGCTTCAGCAGCACCTCCAGAAGGAGAGGGAAGCCTTGGAAGTGGGCGGGAGGGAATCTACCGTCACGCTAAAGACGTGTGAAATCTAACACGAGAACGTGTCGCTGTTTTCAGACTGTGACGAACCCGCCGTAGACATTCCCACGACACCGTGACTCAGCACTTCTCAACGTTCAACCCACACGCAGCCCGAAGATAAATTTTTTTTAATTATACTTCCGATTATAATATTAAAGAAAATAATAATCTATAATAAAACACGTGCGCCTCTCGCCTCTCTTTGAACACACCTGTGAAAAACACGTTCATAACACGATTAACGCGCGTTTCAAACACCTCATACACCGATGCAACCTGAAAAACAGGGCAAGAGGAATCTAACGCTGCATACAATCATCGACGAAGCGAGAACCAAACTTTTGAACAGTCTGGAGCTTCTCTGAGCTTCTTTATGTGGATGTTTTTAAACAGAGGAATCGTGATCATTTGTAAAGAAAAGGTACTCTGTTGTCGGTTGGCCATAACACCGATAGTATTCCAGATAAAGGCCAGCTGTGTGTCTTCACATCCTATTCATATTCTGCGGCACACTGTCAACACCATTATGCATTCATGAGAATCAAGTCCAAAGTATTCCCTTTGTGCGTCTGTGGTCTGCGTACATGTATGTGTGTGTGTGTGTGTGTGTGTGTGTGTGTGTGTGTGTGTGTGTGTGTGTGTGTGTGTGTGTGTGTGTGTGTGTGTGTGTGTGTGTGTGTGTGTGTGTGTGTGTGTGTGTGTGTGTGTGTGTGTGTGTGTGTGTGTAAGACGATGCATGCCTGCTTGTGATACAGAACATGAAAATTAATCAGCCTTCATCTTGCCTGTTGTCACACATCCTATCGTTCAGGTGTTTATGTATTTATATATATATTTTTACACCCACAAGGACCCTTCTATTTTAGACAAAAGAAACAACACAAGATGGCCAACCTTCCATGCGTTACCACGTGACTTTAAAAATATATATTATCTGTCACTCTGTCAACGCGTCCTTGTTCCTCCTTGAGGTTTTGGAGAGCCCAAGGAGAAGAGATGGAAATTATGGGATGGGAATGTTTATGGTGTGTGTGTGTGTGTGTGTGTGTGTGTGTGTGTGTGTGTGTGTGTGTGTGTGTGTGTGTGTGTGTGTGTGTGTGTGTGTGTGAGACCTTTTACCGTTCTTTAAGAACTACTTTTCCTGGTGGCAGGATGCAGTGGAAAAGCAACTGAATAGGTGTGGTACAGGGGCCCCCTAGAGCCATCATATACAGAGGAGGAGCCATCAATGACGGGGCCGGTCTGAGGAGATGGTAAGCAACATTCTCACTTCCATCTTTGGTAGATCAGAGACATGGCAGGTTGGTTAGCATCAGTGTGATGATGTACAGAGGTCATTGTTCAATCGCTTCCAACTCTAGACAAAACTGGTGTGGAGGGGAATGAAGGATGTAAGGAAAAGTGTGTGTGTGTGTGTGTGTGTGTGTGTGTGTGTGTGTGTGTGAGTGTGGGTGTGAGTGTGAGTGTGAGAGAGAGAGAGAGAGAGAGAGAAAGAGAGAGAGAGAGAGCAATAACAAATTAAGAACTTGGAAGTTATTGAAAAAAGCCAGGCAATATGACAGAGAAACAGTTTTAGATAGAGATAATAAAGGAAAAAGCAAACAAAGAGCATTTTCCAAGCAGCATCAGTTTGGATTTTATCGTTACACGACGCAAACTCACTATTTGCAGTATTTTAGAGAGAGAGAGAGAGAGAGAGAGAGAGAGAGAGAGAGAGAGAGAGATGTTGGATAGTTAGGCAAAAGAAGGAAGGAGGCAGGATAGGAGCAACAAAGAGTGAGCAACATGAGAAGAAATAAAGGATGGGAGATAGAGGGAGCCACAAGAGGGGAGTGCCTGAGGAGACAGCCAAGGATAGGGGAGAGGTGAGGAAGGGAAGGAGGACGAGATAAACGCATTGCCTTACTCTCCCATACGATCATACGATGTGAAAGGAAGCCCATACAGTGTTTGCACTATATAGACACTTTTTCATGAGGAATACAAGGAAGCAATACACAGAAGGAAAAGTCCTTAAACTAGGTTGCACAAAAAAAAAAACATAACTGTAAAAGATAGAGCAAGCATGCTGCAAGAGTATCAGAGAGAGGTAGAGGGAGAGGGGTGAAGGAGATAGACAGAGGTGAATGAATGGGTCAATTTATTTTTGCTCCATCAGGGGAAATCTGTTTCATCACTAATTTAGTCTTGAAATTGTTAAGACTGGAGGTTCACAATATCTCTCTCCCTAAACCTCTCTATATCTCTCGCAACCTCTTCTACCCTCTCTCTTTCTCAGCATCTCAACCTCAACTGCTGTCACTCTCTCTCTCTCCCTTATCCTATGACTCTCTCCCTGCTGTGAATGCAGCAGCACTTCCAGGCACTGAGATCAAGGTTGATCAAAAGGGAGCCGGCGGCTATTGTGAGTATAGCTCAGAGAGAGGGAGAGGCAATTTAGGAGGCAACTCTCCACCAGGGAAGTACATGAAGAAGCCTGGGGGAGAGGGGGGAAGAGAGAATTAGGAGTCAAATCACATGGGCCTAAGACCCAGAAAGCCCTGAATGCAACTAAGAGTGATACTGCAGTTCCACGTTGGAAATAGATGCGGATTCAAGGACAGCAAACGATGTACCACATATACTAAATATGTGTAACTGTATCCAAGCCTACTATTCGTATGCAAGACTAAAGTACAATATTTTTCGGACATACCGCGGTGCTGCGGGTTTCGCCATTTTGCGAGCCGATGATTGTAGAGGACGCGCTTCATTCCAATTGATAGCAACTGTTTTCTTTTCCTGTCGATGTGCATTATGGGTTATCCTAGCGACTGCAGTTTACACACTACTAATTTCTTCTGGCATAGAACACCTTCCATGTACTTTAGGTATTCTGTATTTTGAATGTTATGTGTACATTTCGGACATAGTATTACATATTATTTCCGGCTACTATTTAGTATGATTATAAGCAATTCCGGACGCAGCCGCACAGTTAACAGGGTGAATCGAACGTATTGTCGCCGATCGTATTTCGACGTCAGCGTTTAAACGAGCAACTGACATTTTATTTTATTGTAGCTACGTTTATCGTTTAGGCATGGTTGCAAATAGAGTAAACAATCTGCATATGGAGATATGTGGATATGAACGGTGCGCAGCCTACATTTTAGCCTTGATAAACAGCTTAAGGATAAGGCACAGGGAGCTGATTTCCCATGTTCCTGCCTCCGTTATCCTATTAATTAACATAATCCATTACAGCTTAATTTGCCACTTCTGATGCAGATACAATTTACAAAAACGAAAGGATTTATTGTCCCCCTCCTCTGATCCTTCCCTATTTTTTTGGTAAGTTTTGCAAATCACGGAGAGGCATGAAGAAAATGCTGTAATTTTGAAAGAGCACTGAATAGAGAGAGAGAGAGAGAGAGAGAGAGAGAGAGAGAGAGAGAGAGAGAGAGAGAGAGAGAGAGAGAGAGAGAGAGAGAGAGAGAGAGAGAGAGAGAGAGAGAGAGAGAGAGAGAGAGAGAGAGAGAGAGAGAGACTGGAAACGATATGGGCTCACAGAGTTTCAGCTGAGATAATAAAGGAAGAAAGCAATACAAGAGGAGTTTCCAAGTGGCGTCACGGTTCGCATTTTACCGCTACACAAAGCAAACTCACATGGCAAATGCTCACTATATGGCGTTATATTTAAGCTTGGGTCTTGTCTCGTGAATTGTGATTCCTCTTATGGTTCCTTTTTTGACAGAAATCATGGAAAATCACTCCCATATCACATATACTGTCTGTAGTAATTCAAACCATTACATTTTGATTCAGACTTTGATTGAGAGGATTTATTGCCTTGACACTGACCAACTGTGCAGGTCCCCCCCCCACCCCACATACATACATACATGAAGCAGGTAGCATCATACCCTTCATCAATCCATAGACAATAGGACAAAATACAGGGTGGACTGAACTCTAACTTCAATGAGAAAGACAGCGTGAGACAGAATACTGAGAGAGAGAGAGAGAGAGAGAGAGAGAGAGAGAGAGAGAGAGAGAGAGAGAGAGAGAGAGAGAGAGACTGACTGTGTGAAGCAGGTGCAATACGTCGAAGTGATGCATAAATGCATACATTGGTTCTTATTTTATTCATGAGCTCCTCAATTCTAGTGAATACATTTTCTGCATCTCCTGTTTGGTGGAACAGAGTGCAGTTGAACCCTGATTCTACGTTCGTCCCAGGGAATCATCTCAAACAATAGAAAACATTCCAGGTGATCTGTGCTTGGCGTACTTGGCTTGACGATCGTGTGTGTGCATGTGTGGACCGTCCAACTCCCAACTGCCAAAAGCGACCATCCAGATCCTAAATGGGCTAGTAACCAATTTGCTGGTCAACAGACAATGAGCAGCTCTCCAATTACTATTCTCAAAATCTTGCTATTCTCAAACTCTTCCAACAATCTGGTGCCATAAGTATCCTTCTGGAATGTAAGCCGTTGTGTTCTCCTCCCAACGCTGGGCTGGGTATGAATAGAGGCTTAGGGCCAGATTAGCAACGCAGCAAACGTTAAACAACCGTTCGACAAGCAAAACAGATGTACCGGGAGACTCAGATGCTGAGTGAGAAGATGGCGATATCTGCCAGTTATTCCCAGTTGCCATCATCATCATCATCCATCCGACCAAGCCATCCATTTTTCAGGCAACACACGCACACACAAATAACATACAATGGGTTGAAGCGTTCATTGATCCATGCTAACACATCGGCACATTTCCACGTGTACACGAACATATGTGCACCTTCATACCTACGCATGAATGAGTGCTCCCATTATGAACATGTGAACACACACACAGACGTGCATGCACACAGCATCATAATGGCTTTTGTAATGCCGGTAAAGGATACACGCAGTGTCACACACACAATATATATATATATATATAAGGAGCCATTGGTTGTATAAGGGACTGTACATCTTTATTGTTCAAACACTCAACACTGACGGTAACCAACATGATAGGGAAGTCCTTGGAGCACATGAGCACAGTAATGCAAGGTGAACACTTTGGCTACATCTCAATGCATGAAGTCTTTTCCTCTCTCTCTCTCTCTCTCTCTCTCTCTCTCTCTCTCTCTCTCTCTCTCTCTCTCTCTCTCTCTCTCTCTCTCTCTCTCTCTCTCTCTCTCTCTCTCTCTCTCTCTCTCTCTCTCTCTCTCTCTCTCTCTCTCTCTCTCTCTCTCTCTCTCTCTCTCCAGGTTACCCTTTGTTTCATGGAGAGGATTGAGTGAAACAGGGACATTAGGTTGTGTTTTAGGCGAGTTTGTGATATGTATATGAAATGGTAGGATGGCGACAAAACATTCCCAGATGGGAGACCCAAAGCGTGGTCCACATGGTGTCTTCCTGTCTTAGTCGTACGAGAGATTTGAAATATAAAAAGGTCTTTCGATTTGTGGCAGCGCTAAAATGTAAGGATATGTCCATGTATTTCTAAGCGTATCGTCCCAATCCCAGCAGTCTAAGCTACGGACACCATTTTGTTCAGTGTCTATAGCCTTGAAGAACTAGCTTGAATGCTAACACAAAAAATAGGAGGAGGCAGGTTGTGTTCACCTTATCCAGATGTTCTTGGTATTTTCTGCACCTAATATCACTGTAATAATAGCTATAATATAGGCTACATGTTGGTACAAACAGAAGTTCTGAAGTTCTGACCTACTAGCGATCCTAAAGTTATATTGACAGTCCATTGAAAAGTGATTATACTCTTTTCTTTTGTAAATGTGCCAATATCAGTTCTATACAAGAAATCATCTGAATAAGGAACAAGCAATCAATCGACAATAATAAAAACAATAACAATAGAGGCATCAACGTTGCATTACAATACATCATTCATCAAAGAAAAAAACCCACGAATGGGTTTAATCTCCAACACTTTGATGACTCATTCGAAAAGTCCTCGCATGATTTTTCTGTTTGCTTTGCCATTGTAATTAGCTTTGACAGTGTGTGTCCAGCACATGGCACAATGAAGTGTCGTGGGAGTGTATAAATATTGTGCGATGTAGAATATCTGCCGTGGATCTGTGAATTATTTAAATGTAATTTGTCAAAGCGAGTGGACCCAAAACAATGCCCCGCCAAACAACACACGTGTAATTACCTCTTCCTCTTTACCATGGCGATGAAAACAATAGCGTTCCATTTTTTCTCATCAACCCCCATCAAAAATACAATAACATAAAAAGCTTTTTCAAAAGGCACTCCTAGCACAAAGACCTCCCTGTTTTGTTTTAACACATTCCCCGAACTACTACGACTTGAGTACCGCATCAATATGCATGAGCTTCTGTCTCAGAAGAATACCCGATGCTCCATTAACCTTTTCATGTTCCCTAACAAGCAACCCCGGGTTCTTTCAAGTGTTGAGTGGTTCGTTAGGCCGTTCATTCGCAACGTAACACCACATCGGGTCCCGCTAACAAACATCACAACAACAGTCTTTAGTTAAGTATTTTAAAAATGCTGCGTTATTGTTGCCCGGGGTGGATGAACTATAACATCTGTAGAGGAACTTTAACATCTGTAGCTTTGTGTGTATGTTTAGTTTGATAGTGAAAGTTGGGTTATGGGGGGCGTGTGGCACAACAAAATAAACCAGATTAAACTGTTTGAACAATACATGGACTTGAGAAATAACCAAATGTCTGAAGCCTTTACATTTACAGGGAAGGTAGTGGTTGGCTGATTAACATCTAATGGCACCTTAATGATCCTATTTGGACAAACAGAAAGCAAACAAACAAATAGAAAAAATAAAAGAAAAATTATTTTTTTTAAAGAAGATTTCTCAAGAGGAGCACCTGTTGACAGTCCATCAACTGGTTCCCACCTGGTTTCCCGTAAATAACACTCAATGTCTTGAAGACACCGTAGGCACCATCACCCTGTGCTACAGCTGTACTACAAAAAAAAGCAGCACTGACACTGAAAAAAAAATCCTGTCTTGAATGAAGTCCAACCTCAGAGAAGTCAGTATACAGCCAAGACAGTCTGCCCTTTAGTCTCTCACTGAGGTTATAACAGGTCAGAGTGCTACTGTAGGCCGGTAAGCAGCCCAAGAGAATCATTCTCTTGATATTCTTCCCATTTTGACCTACAACTACTCAGGTCGACCATGTGCTGTGACCTTTAACCTCATAATCATCCATCTTGAATGACCGTTGATCATCAAATTCCAGTAATACCCAGCGATAAAACCCCTCAACGTTTACCTCCAAAACGGTCCAGGTTATACTATAGCAACACCGTCCACTGACACCCAAGACAAAATAAAGGGACTTCCTGGTTCTCGGCCAATCAAGTACCAATCTAGTCAAGAGAACAGGTCCGGTTTTAATTGATTTGTTTTGTGTTCCGGGGTTAGAGGTCGCCGCTCTGGGGCTCCGGCCGGGCGTCCTGGTTGCGACTGCGGCCCAGTCTGGGGAAGCGTGAGGAGGGTTTGGAACGCACCGTCTTAGCCCCGCCGTCGGTGGTCTGGGGCGTGTCCCTGGAAGACAAAACAACATGACTTTAGTTTTTTGGGGGAAATCCCACTGAAACTTTTCTGTGTCCTCATCCTGGAACAACTCATGCATTGTTAATCTGCAGCGCGTTAAATATCCAAGTGTTCCAAGTTACACACGAAAACACAAAAAGGCTATTAATGTTTCACAGCCAGCTGAAGCCACCTTTTGTCTTTTACTTGTGGCTGAAAAACAACTCACTTGAGTGTGGATTATGCATTTTTGGTGTTCAATTCAATATCCCCATATTGTGTTGAACAGTGGAAAACAAAACCCATATTAAAAGCAGTGCACAGTCTACAGAGTGACATTCAGGCACTCACACTTGTCTGCTCAAAACCGAGTGACTGGGACATGCGCCTTCCTGGGGACACGCGGCTGTATCATCTTCATAAACAACATTTTCCCAGCAGCTTACCATGAACAGAAATGTCCTGTATCTCTTCCGAAGAAGTCACAATCTCCTCCAAACCACCGGTGAGTCAAGAGAGAGGGCGACCGGTTTTATCAGGACACTGGGAGGCTTTGGTCGGTCACCCACTGAATCAAATTACAGACATTTGCAATCAAACTTGGATCATTTCCTTTTTTCCGCTCTCTTGCCGCTCACTCGTGAAACTCTGGAGGAAATCACGGCCTAGACCGATGAATCCCTGCCCTCGATATTGAGGATGGATGGGACGGATGGATGAATGAACAGCGGCTCTTGTCAGACAAGGAGAAAAAAAGGAAGTGATAATGATTCCGTGGTCACTGGGGCTTCCAAATGTACGTTCTCACTACCAGAATTGCTAGTACTGGTGCATTTCCTTTTTCACAATACCTTCCTCCACATCGCCATCACAGACTACTTGGCCCTGCCCCCGTGGAGAGCTGATTTAGCTTTGAAATCGCGGTGAACTATCTGCTCTCTACTGAAACACAGGGTGTTGCTTTGTATTTCCTGTACTGATTAGTGCTACAAAGTGAACAATCAGAGGCCTCCCGTCCCTCCTGTGGTTAAACAATAACAACGACGTGCTCCCACTGACCGAGCTGTCGATAGGCCTCTCTGGGACCAATCGCATGCTTCCTCAACTGGTGATTGGTTGGAGGTTAGAAGCTCCTCTTGCCAACAAACGTGATAACAGACAGGCTCATAGGGCGTCTTGTCCATGAAGTGGAGCTGGAAGCTTTAAACGATGGACATTGACATGTCCCAGAATCGAATAAGGCCGACAAGCAATGAAAAAAAACATGGTCCAGATGGTTTGTGGTAGGCCTCATCATCATTCAATGCTATTGTTTGTCCAGTTTCAGTAGAAACAATCAATTTCGCCAAGAGGAGTACAAACACACAAATGCTTGTTGTCACCCTCTCAATTATTATGAAAAATGCTTACTTGCAACTGAGAGTTGGATACGCCGGAGGGGGTGACTGTGTGTGTGTGTGTGTGTGTGTGTGTGTGTGTGTGTGTGTGTGTGTGTGTGCGTGTGCGTGTCAAACTCCCTACTTGGATGTCAACCCTGACAGCCACTAACACCGGTTCAGTACCGCCTTAGTAAACATCAGCTTTAAGTGGCACCACCGCTGAGTTGAAGCTAAAAGGATTGGAAAAATACGTGTTAATAATGTGGAACAAAATGCATTGCCCAAATCGCTGACAACACAAACAAAGAAGTCGGTATGCGAGGGACTGAAGTTACCTAGAGAGACCAGCAGGTCAGCAACAGTATTAATTCAGAAATGTTTGGGATTCAGGCCACGATTGGCCAACAAACGATGTCAGCGAATCAGCACAACACTTCAAAGGGCATGGAGAAGCTGTGAGGACAAGCTGCAACCAGACTCATTCAAACTGAGCAAGGACTTGTTTGTGTTCAATTAATTAGGCGTGAAGATATACACTTTCCAAACAGCGTTAGCAGCAGCCGGCTGTCCTGTGTTTGGACCTCGTAGTGACTTGTTGGGGGATAATAATTCTGATGCCGCCGCACAAACATTAGCGGCTTGACCACGAACCTTCATTAGAGTCAACGATCCAGTCACCAAACGACGACAAACGAGTGCTTGTGACCGGAAGTGATTGTTGATTCGAGTGTAACTGGAATAATATACAATGTAATCACGCAAGATAGACAAAGGAACACAACCGTGTGTGCAAGAACACACACGGTTGTGTTCCTGGCTGCACACACACACACACACACATACAAACACAAACTCACGCATGCAAACACACACACACACACACTCATGCATGCAAACACACACACCGCATATCAAAATCCATTTGTTAAATGATTTATTAGCCTGTGTATTCAAATGTTTGCCTAACATTAACTGCTTCGCAAACAGTGTCCAGATGACTACATGGCTTTTGTTTTGTTCGCCAAATAAGAAAAATAAATTACACATTTGTAGTATGATGACTAGACCATGTAAGTCTTAGATGGGGGTGTTTCCTTTCAAATTATAATTCTATGGGCGAGCCTACATTTCTATTTATTCTATATTTATTCTATTTTACGTTTGAGCCGTATCATATATTTGTAAGAGTAGCAAATTGTATTGGAATAAGGAGAATAGTATTTGATGTATGATTTAAAAAGAACAAAACATTTTCTTTTTCTTTTTATTATTCTAAATCATTGTGGGCAAAGGTTCTCAGGGAGCCAGCCAAAAGGACTGTGACTACATTATCCTACCAACCCTGCTATAGGCCTCTATACTATGCCTATTATCATACCTGGCATGAGATGTTGCATAACTTACAAAAAGGCCAGGCGTCTGAAGGAATCTGAGAGGAGCTATAGTATGTATGGAGGATAGCAAGCATATGCATTCCAGTGTGTGCGTTTGTGTAAATGTGTGTGTGTGTGTGTGTGTGTGTGTGTGTGTTTCTATTCCCTCCAACCTCTGTACACACAGTGAGACACACACACACATGACAATTATGTGGAAAAGTTTACATTTCTTTGTGTATCTTCAGACCTTTTCCTTTTGTTGATCCTCCCTATTATGTTGTCTTCTCACTTTTTGTAGAACGAAAAGCAAACCTTTAAATCCTCAAACTTAAAACTGTCCTCTAATTGAGGCACCAGAAACATCCTTGCCTCGTGCGTCTTTATCTCTACCAATCTACTAATCTTCTTGGGTCCAAAAACCCTCCATCAACTCCCTATCAAACCTCTCCCGGGCATCTCTCCACTTCACCCTGATTGCCTAAGGGGCATGCCAATCAGGCAGAAGCTCAATCGTTACACTGCATGGCTGGATGCATAAGACTCTCAACGTGCCAACATCATGGAAAGAGAATGAGCCAGAACAAAGTGGGGAAAAATAAATAAAAAATAAATAAACAATAATAACAACACCAGCTTGACAGCAATCAGAGCAGAGATGAATAAAACATAGATAAAAGTAAAGAAACAAAAAATCCAGCTGGATAATGCCATGAACAAATTTTCCCCAAGGATGAAGGTACTTAAAGGGCATAAATACACATACACAAAGACTGATTGAGGAACTCAGTAAAGTCTGTAAATCAAATATAGTGTGTTTAAAGATAAAGTTGAGAATATTCATCACTTTCTCGCTCACCTTTAATGTCCCAGTGTGCATTTGAAGCACATTTAGCGACACAATGTAATGACTCATCTCAATACCTCCAGGTACAAAAAAACTTTCAGGACACAATTATCTGCAGTCATTCAGAGTTACATATCCTTTCCTCCCCTTTTCTCATATTGCATATTTGCTTTTAGTGTGCGAGGAATAAAACTATGACTATTGATATAAGCGTATCAGGGCGAGCGCTCGCATGGCTTCGCAGTGCGGCGCTGTTGACTGCATACCTTGTGATATTCTGTGGGTTTTCAGAGCCTTAGCGCTGGTTTATGAGTGTTTTACGTATCCGTCTGTCATCCCGGCATGCTGAATTATCATTAAAAAATACTTATAAAACATTGTTGAAAAGCAAAACTGGAAGGTAAGTTTTTTCCTCAGAGAAACCAAGTGAAAGTGAAAGAAAAGTAAAAGGTGGGCTGAAATAGGGGAAGGGTACAGCGTCTCCATCTATGACAGTACACCAGAACACTATGGTCCCCTATCAGCATCCATCCTTATTTACACCTCTATTTCAGTTCAAGGTCACAAAGACCCCGACACCCATCACAGCTCATTAGGGGTCCCTTTCACATCCACCCATCCACACACACACACAGCCACACCCACACACAAAGGTCTCACCTATTGGGAAATATACTTAGCTTAATGTTTACACCTACTACACCATGTATGTGTGAACTGTGAGTGAGTGAGTGAGTGAGTGAGTGAGTGAGTGTGTGTGTGTGTGTGTGTGTGAGTGTGTGTGTTTGTGTGTGTGAGGAGTGAGTGAGTGAGTGAGTGAGTGAGTGAGTGAGAGAGAGAGAGAGATGTAGAGACAGAGCGAAAGAGCAGCATAGCCCCAGTGCCGCTGTTCCACGGTGTCTGTCATATTAACGAGGAGACAGACCCCTGAATCCCCCTCTGGCGAGATGCAAACACACACGCACACTCACACAGCGAGAGCGAGAGAGTGTGAGTGAGTAAGTGAGCATGCGTGTGAACGTGTGTGTGTGTGTGTGCACGTACAGACAGAACGGCAGCAGGGACAGCAGGGTCTCCTTGGTGGGCCGGGTGGTGAACTCAGGCAGGGTCTGGATCAGCTTGTTCATCACCGTGCGCAGGTAGCCCTGCAGCTGCTTCCTCCGCTCCTCCACAAACTTGGCATCCTGCCGAGAGAGAGAGAGAGAGAGAGAGAGAGAGAGAGAGACATAGAGAGAGAGAGAGACATAGAGAGAAAGAGAGAGAGAGATTTTTAAAAGCTCTTTCTTCTTAACCGATTTCCTTATCTACAATAACATACAGGATATGTAAAGGTTCCTTTACATACTTAAATCAAAAAACATACATATATATATATATATATATATATATATACATACATACATATATTTATATACATACATATATACATTAATATACAACATATAAATACAGAACAACAAAAAATAAGAACAAACATACTTTCTTTAAGCCAAGAGATCATTAAAAATCATCTCTCCTTCAACAACACAGCATAGTGCTCCTCTGTAACACCAGACGTGTAAGAATCTATCTATGTCCTTCATTTCTTTATAATACCTGCAGTCTACCCTCATCCTGGACTTCACCAGTCGGGTGAACCACAACTGTGCGTCAATACTGAGGGAATTTTCTACTTTTCTTTTTCGGCTTAGATAGATTGCCATCTTTGCCTGGGCAGGTTAGGATGGGTGAGAGAGAGATAGAGACAGACAGACAGAGACAGAGACAGAAAGAGATAGAGAGCGAGAGCGAGAGAGAGCGAGAGAGACACACATAGAGAGTATATTGGGAACCATTAGAGTTCCAAACATGGATCTTCCCCACATACTGCTGGTGGACAGTGGTGCTCCTTGAAGGAATTTGAAACAAGAAGATGAAAAAACTACAAAGCCCAGAGACCACAGATGGAGTTGGGTGTGGTGGTGTCATCAAACCCTCTGAATTGAATTGAACTGACTTCAATTGTTTAATGACCACACAGCCAAGGCTGAAAACAACACATGGTAAGAGAAAGCAGAATACACAAAAGTAAAGCATAAATACATAGATAGGCATAAAACAACACGTCTCACATATCTGCTTAAACCGGATGCACACACACGCACACAAAATAAATCAGTATCAAAGAACGAGATAGAGAAGGTGGAGAAAAATAACGCATTGGAGAACAGGAGAGAATTTAGTTCAAAGCCCTAAACTGATTAGCTGAAGCTAAGTGGACTCTTGCTCGCCCACTGGCTTCCCTATCATCCAGCCAGAGACAAAAAACAGTAAAGGGATATGATGCACAGGATAATATAGCCATCGAGGGAGTTTAAACCCATTCATCCACTGATAATTGAAAAAGGAAAAGAAAAGAAATGATACCGCCTGCAAAGCCCTTTGAACCTGTGCTTGTGGGCTAAAAAACACACACACTTCCTTGACATTTCAACTTGACATTTGATCAAAAATGTAAATCGACAAGCAAGAACGGTTGAATCCTAAAAGGGATCAAGGGATATCAGCACGACAGCAGGAACGTTTAGATGTCCACAACATCAACTGTCCGTTTGCAATTTCATTTTCACTTTCTCTTCTTTTATTTTCCCAGGGAAAGGTCACAGACGCAGAGAAACACGGCGGCGTCCGGTCCTCTGAGAAAGGACGGCGTTCGGGGGAGGAGAGGGGACCGAAACCGGACCAGAGCAGATCGCAGCAGGACTGCCATGTCCTAATCGCGTGTCCGGCCCGGCTGACACAACAAACACTGGGCAGCGGTCCTGGGCTGCCTCCCCCGACGCCCGCGGAGATCAGAACCGAGTGGAACAACACGCTAGCACAAACCACACACGGCCTGCCTTGTCCTACTTTCTGTCACCACTTTATGCGGCGATGGCTGCAGTTCGTCTCTATCCAACTGCCAAACCGACGTCTTTGTTTGGGCAGAAGACATCTTTGTGGTCAGGTTTCTTCTCTTCCCGAGGACAAGGGGACAAACGGAGCAGATGTTTGAATGGGGAAGCTTCTGTGTCAGAACAGGTACACGGTAAGACTTTGAACGTACTGTGTGTGAGTCCATTAGAAAGCCAGGACCAGGGCGCCAACAGGAGCTGTACAGGACAGCGGATAGAGCTATCAAGCAGTATTCAAAAGGAAAAGAGCGCTCAATACAGAAAGCGAAGATGCTTTAATGGACTTTTTTTGTGATTCATAAGAAAAGAGTTGAGATTTTAACTACCTACAAAAGTTCATACTTTCATGAATTCATGAATGATGCATAACAATGTTAAAATTACAATTGCTGCAGGCACTAGGATTCAACTGAACTATTTGTAAATGTCAGCTACACACAGGTACAGCCTAGAAACGTAACACTCAGGTATTGAATCTCATTCTTTATTTTCTCTCCAACCCTCCCCCCCAACCCCCCGTAACAAGTACAATTAAAATGTGATGAACCAGTCTTCAAATAAGATGGAAAAATGTTGTACTTGCGATGAAAAACAAAAAAGTTAACCTGTGTTTTTTGTGTATATATAACATATACTGTACATAATAATATGTACAGTATATATAAACCAAATTAATATTTCAGATGACCAATCGTAGTTTCAGATTAAAGTAATTAAATATTTAACTGAAACAAATGCTGCTTGTCAAAGCTTTAACTGTTGATCTTTTTGAGGAGTGCATTAAAATAGGCCACCTTTTTATTCCCTTGTAGGCAATGTAAATGACTAATTAGGTTAATATTAAATGACTCTTTCTTACTTATTTACTCTTACTCTTATTTTTGTTCTGTTTTCTTGCCTTCTTTTCTCTATTTACTTTCATTCACAGCTGTCACAAAGCCAATTTAAGTGAAAATATATATTTTGTTCGCAAGCCCACGGGATATGGAGAAAGATGAGTCGACCTAACAGAAGAACAATTCAACCCAGACCAAATAAACAAACCAAAAAACATCCTTCCTTGCCGGGGACAGAATATAGTGTTTGGAGGGATTGGGGTCGCAAAAAACAAAGAAAAATTACTAAAGAGAGAAAAGAGAGAGAGAGAGAGAGAGAGACCGAACCAGAGAGACAGAGAGATAGGGATAGAAAGACAGACAGACAGAGAGATAGGAATAGAAAGACAGAGAGATAGGGATAGAAAGACAGAGAGACAGAGAGAGAGAAAGAGTATTAAACGGGACTAGATCGTCAGGGGCTGATTCCCTCACTAGTCGATAAGTACATACGTTGCACCAAATGAAGCGAGGAATGCACAGGGGTTGAGTGGACGGCTGTGTTGTTTATGAGGTGAGGAGTGTTTCAGATAAGGACGCACGTCAGCACTTGTTTCAATATACTCCAGCCCCACCCCCACCCCCGCCATCTCGCTCTCTATTCCTCTCTCTCTCTCCACCCCTCCCACCCCCCTTCCCATCATCCATTTTTCATGGATGTCAAGAGGCCAATAATTCGCATGGACATCTTGACAGAGAGAGAGAGAGAGAGAGAGAGAGAGAGAGAGAGAGAGAGAGAGAGAGAGAGAGAGAGAGAGAGAGAGAGAGAGAGAGAGAGTGAGAAACTGAAAAGGAGAAAGAAGAAAATGAGAGAGAGCGAGCAAGAGCGAGAGAGAGAGAGAGAGAGAGAGAGAGAGAGAGAGAGAGAGAGAAACTGAAAAGGAGAAAGAAGAAAATGAGAGAGAGAGCAAGAGCGAGAGAGAGAGAGAGAGAGAGAGAGAGAGAGAGAGAGAGAGAGAGAGAGAGAGAGAGAGAGAGAGAGAGAGAGAGAGAGAGAGAGAGAGAGAGAGAGAGAGAGAGAGAGAGCAAGAGCGAGAGGCTGGAGAAGACGAGTGTCACCTCTCGTTCGCCCACAGGTGCGATCTGCCGGGTCATATTACTCCACACGTGCCTCACCCCCACTAGCTGCACCTCCCTCCTGTCTGACCGCGTCTCTGCGCCCACACAGTGAACCGTCACTCATTCTATGTGAGACATATAGTCTTATGGAACAATGGCACACAGAGAGGGGCATATGAACGGAAAGGACGCGCATGACAGGAGAAGACACATATATCTACATCTATATATATTTACACACACACATATATATATGAATGTGTATATATATATATATATATATATATATATATATATATATATATATATAGGTATGAATGTGTATATATATACACACGTCAGTTACTGTTCAGCCACCGTCTGCAGCTTACTGTAAAGGATGGAAGCAAGGTGGAGGTTTGCTCAAGCCTCAGTGTGAATGCCACATAGCCGCCTTCTGTCCTGTGCACTAACCTACTTGATCGCTACGGGCCTGCGTCCTTGTCACTGCATTCTGCATACAAGTGTTTTATGTCCGTCTCTCTGGCTCGGAAATAGAGTCTCTTTCATACATTGTTGCTTCAGAAAATGTACAGTGGTTTTTCAAGTTGTATTCACATGCATCTGTATGCATACGCAGACGCACACGCAATGTCATTTGTGCACATACACACACATATGCACACGCATGCACGCACACATGCACACACACCCCAACACAAACACACTGCCTCCCACACAAACACACACTCTCACACACTCACTGGCAGAGAAGTGATAACGGTGCAGTGTGGAGCTGAGTGAGGGAGATACGCTGCAGGTAAGCCCATGTAACCGAGCAGCACAATCTCAGCAGAAACAGTGGATTCTCACGGGCCACGTCACTCAACGGTGGAAACCACCACTCCACACAGCATGCTTCTGGGGGGCTGCATGCCACGTCCCAGCCTGTTGCCTGGCAACAGAAGTTCAGGTCAGGATGACCACGAACAAAGTTTTACAACTCCGGGGGGGAAGGTCCGTTTTTGTGTCATTTTACATAGAGGCCCTCGCGTGTGATTCTGTAGCGTTTCATTACAAGAAACAGTTGACTGGAAAACTGTAGGGATTCTCTCATTTTTGCAGTTACAACAGAGGAGACACGGTAACATAAAATGCATTAGTTATTGTAATAGCTGATAAGCACTAGACCCAATCCTAAATCAAAATCCTTTTTGTCAAAATCCTTCCTGCACGACATCATCGCTTTCCCAACCGCCATCACCATTATGTCAGATACCCTGTGGAAACAACGCCATCGCTCGGGCGACACAATCGCCATGATGACGGCAGACAAAAGACAATCTATTCCCTCACAGGTTCCTTCCGAACCAGGCCAGAGATGTCCAGAAACAGCGACAGGCTGCGGTCACCCTCGAACATAAGGGGAGCGCCTGAGGGAGGGTGGGATGGAACAGGGGGAAGAGAGAGAATTTCTAAAATGTCCAATGACTGGCTGCCGCTAGTTTCATGGCCCATTAGGGGTCTTGTTCAGACACACCAGAGAAAGAGAGACTGTGAGGAGAGGAGGAAAGAGCGTAGGGGAGGAGAGAAGTAGAAAAGAGGAGGAAAGAGGACAGGACCAAAGGGGAGAATAGGGGAAGGGAGAGAATGGGGAGGAGTGGAGGCGGAGAGAGGAGAAGGGAGGAGAAGGAGGGAAGAAGTAGAGTGGGGAGGAGAATTGGAGAAAAGAGAAGAGTGGAGGAGATAAGTGGAGAAAGGTGGAGAGGAGAGGAGGCGAAGACAAAGTAGGGATAGGAACTTGCCGGTGAGAGAGTAAGGGCTGTTTGAAGATAAAATAAACGAGAGATTAAACAAAAAGGAAAAGCGTTAAAAAATTAGTTTTTCAAAGAAATATAATTTCAAAATATCTTTTGACGACTTCAGTCGATATTCAGTTCAGGTACTGACAGACACGCACGCAGCACAAGCACAGACACACACACACACACACACACAAACACCGCAGGCCTCGGCATGCATAAAACATCATAGGGCGAATCAGAAATGTTCATTCAAGACATCCACAGTGTGTCTTTGTCATGATTAAAAGCGTTAAACATGCATATTGCATCGTATGTGAACACAACATACTACGACGTATTTTAATGATTCACTTTGTAGTTTTCAGATGAATATGTAATGGCAGCCTGGGCTCTTCGTGCTGCCTGAAGGTAGAAGGGCCAAATGGCTGTTGTACGAGTGGCACTCAACCAGCGATGCCACTGTACAATGTGGGAATTCTTCAATAATCTCACTGTAATCTGCATTTGCAAACGCTCACGCTTCAACGTGTAATGATGTTTGTTTGGTGTCAGCTCTCTCGTGTAATTGCCGTGACCTGATTGGCTATAGGCCGGGGGAAAAAAAAGGAGGAAGCTTGAGGCGTCATGGAACAGTTTTCACGTGCTTCTGGAAAACCTTAATCATCTCTCTCTCTCTCTCTCTCTCTCTCTCTCTCTCTCTCTCTCTCTCTCTCTCTCTCTCTCTCTCTCTCTCTCTCTCTCTCTCTCTCTCTCTCTCTCTCTCTCTCTCTCTCTCTCTCTCTCTCTCTCTCTCTCTCTCTCTCTCTCTCTCTCTCTCTCTCTCTCTCTCTCTCTGATGCTATACGGCCTCAAAATAAAATGGTAGTCAGTACGTCTCCGTTTGAAGCCACGCAGGAGGAAAGGAGGGCGACTGAGAGCAGAGGATTGTAGAGCGCGGGGGAAAGTGGAGCAATTTGATGGAGGAAAAAGGAGCGAGAGGAGATCCAGCAGAGACCCAGGGCTGATGGAGCGAGCGAGCGAGGGAGGAGGAGGAGAAAAAACAAAGAGACGTAGAGAGGAAGAGGAGCTCAGAAGAGAAGTGGACGTTTTTTGAGATGTGCCTTGAGCAACCAAGCCCACTAAAGGTGTGTTCCCTTGATTGAGCTGTAGCTGTTTGTGTGTGTATTCTTAACTTGCCGCGCTGGAGAAAAACACAGCCCGACGTGGCGGGGCACTTTAAGCGAATAGACTTTAAGATGTGATGCCAGGTGGCTAGGGGCCCATGAGCAAGGCCCCAGCTCACTGCCACGACTGCTTCCTGGTTACTGTCACCAACAGCGATGCAGCACAGTTGACCCCCCGTTAGACCAATGGCCAATAAGAGAGTTAGGGGCCGTGAAATGGAGTGTGTGTGTGTGTGTGTGTGGGGGGGGGGGGGGGGGGGGGGGGGGGGGGGTTCTGTCATTGCATTGTTGTTTAAGTGTCTTTGCCGGCTTTGCTAGGATACCCAGCTGGACACTATGTGCCGAAAGGCTCGGGAGAGACGCGGCGGAGCTCACCGCCTCATTAGCAACGGCATTAAGCTAGCTGGAGGGGTCGGTTGGTTGAGCTGAAGGACAGGGATAAGGTGAGGCGTCAAGGATGGGTTTTCACATAGATCTCCCCATTAGCCAGGCACATACCATGCAAAGACCGTTTATCAACATGAGATATACATCTCTGCTTCTCTAGTGTGCCACGCAATCTGTTGTAAATATTCATCCCATTATCAAAGCCTTGTGTCACATGTCACGTACATTGACTCATGTATGCAGCTTGCATGTAGAGGTTTGTATATACTTCTTTTTTTAAAGGTCAACTTGTCCCATACTCTCATCTCAGTCATTTGACTAATCCCCTCATACTGCGTCCCGCCATATTACCCATGAGCATTTCTGTGCACCGAGAGACAAGGGTCGGGGTGTACTCCATGAGAAGTAGTACACTACCTGGATGACAAACCAAACGTGTGTTAGCGCTCGTGTCAACACAGCGGTTGGCTCACAAACGCTTTCTGTTTTCATTTTCATGCAAGGGTGCGCATGTGTGTGTGTATGTAAGTACCGGTAAGTGTCCTGCATGTGTGTGATTGTGATTCAATGAGAATATATGCTTTGTGTGTGTGTGTGTGTGTATTGCAGGGTATAGCGATAAGGGACTTTCCAGAAGCTTCTCCTTTATTCAAATCCATAGCATAGCAGCTGCCTCCTGTCATCTCTAACTCTGTGGACCCTCAGTTCTGTCAATCACCGCTAGAGCATGTGTGTGAGTGTGTGTGTGGTTGTGTGGTTGTGTGTTTGTGTGTGTGTGTGTGTGTGTGTGTGTGTGTAGGTGTGCATGTATCTGACAGAGAGTAAATGCGTACAGCAAACTGATATCAAGCAACACAGTCTGTAGATGAGACACCAGGGAGGCAGTCACTTTAAAGGCTGCTCGCTCTCTCTCTCCCTTTCTATATCAGTTTCTCTCTCTCTCTACTATATATAAAGCAATGCATCATCTATTTCTACTATAGAAACAGAGAAAAAGAACAACAAAGAGAGAGAGAGAAAGAGAGACAGAGAGAGGATTAGATGAGCAACATAGATACTTAAATAACCAATTGCAGAACATTTAAAGAGCAAAAAAGACTGGTAGAGAAACGAAAGAGGAGGGGGAGAACAAAGACTAATGCAACAGTAATAGGAATGCTGTTCCTGTGTTTGTTAGGAGGAATAGTTGTGTTGCAGTGTGTCCTGAAGGACAGGCCTGCTCTGCTATTTGAACATTACACATACATAATGCACGCATACATTTCCTGTTTGTCACAGTTAGAATCAGAGAACGTCAAATTCCCTTCTAAGATCAAAACATCTGATGTTCAAGATCCATTGCTAGGCTTATTTGTGTGTCCGCTGTAACGTCTAATGAGGGTCTATTCTAGATAGGAGAATAAGAAGTCATCATAGCGGGATTCCACAACGTTCCTCTATTTACCACATGGTAAATATTACCCTGGTTCCCCAAAATCTAATTAATTAAGATCTTAGTTATGCTAACATATATCAATTCATATGATTCTTTATATAATCCACCCAATTCCACAGAGTTATACATTATATACACACACAGACCATGGAATTGGGAATATATCTTACACTATACGCCAAATAAAATATGAGACCCAAGACATTTCTGACCGGATATCTCAACATTAATGAGGTTTTATTAGCGCTATTGACTTCAAAAGGAAACTATTACGTAGGATTGCTTTACTATAATGCAGCCTTTAAGAGCCATAAAAGAAGCAGGAAAGTGAGAGGGAGAGCAAACCACAAAGAGCGAGAGTGAGAGAGCGAGAAAGCGAGAGAGCCATAATGCCACAGCACAGACTAGGCTTGAAACCCTTAAACCGTATGTCTTTCTGACAATTGCAGTCAAGGGATCAATCGTGTGTGTGTGTGTGTGTGTGTGTGTGTGTGTGTGGGGTGGGGTGGGGTGGGGGGGGGGGTAGCTGGTGGGGGGTAGCTGGTGGGGGGACACACACGGCTCTCCACTTCTCCGCCATGGAAAGAAAAGCAAGCTAGCCGGCGGCAGTACACAGGGGTTCTTAGAAGCACTAGTGAGAGCCAATCAAAGGACACACAATGACCGGATTAAAACCCACGAGAAAGAGAGAAAAAAAACATGGCGCGGTAACTGATTAACACACTCATGCACACACACACACACACACACACACACACACGGGCACTCACGCACAAGCGCACGCAAAACACACGCATATGAAGTGCATCCAGAAGACCAATGGTGATGTTTATGTTTATATATCGTATCCTGATGCAGAGCATTCAACTAACACGCTCACACACACACACTAAATCTCTCCTTGTTAAATACATAAGCTTCCGTCTGCATGTTTTAAAGAGAATACGAACAAGCCATCAACTTGTATGCGTTAGATACCAAGTCCTTATGCAAGATCTCTCAGCTCCACACTAAGAGACACACTGTATGGGGATCGGATATTTTACATTCACCGTGTTGGTAACAGCGTCTGTAAAGGATTTGGGTTGGTGTCTGCGAGGAATTTTTCCATTATGGATGCTTGCCTACTAGATCCTTATTGATCGCTATATCCAACTTTATTAAGTGTGAATCATTGAAAACCAATGAGTCAAGCAACACACACACACACACACGTTTGCACACAAACATGAACACAGAACACACACATATGCACATACACATACACGTACACATCACGGTCTAATGAGCTTTTAGAGAGCCTTCAAGGATACACTGACACTGTCTGGGCTTTTGACTGACCTGTTTATCTTCTTAATTCATATCTTTCTCAGTCTCTCTCAAACACACACATACACATACACATGCACATGCACACCCGCACACACACACATACACTTTTGAGTGAGCTGTTTACCTTCTTTATTCTCTTTCCCATTTATTCTTCATTCTCGTGCACACACACAAACACACACACACACGGACACTGTGGATCCTATATCAAGTGGTTAGTTGCGGTTCTCAGCTGTGAAGGAGCAGACTCTTTGAAGCACGGCAGGCAGCAGAAAGAACCTGGACTAAAGCCAGGCCAGAGCCAGGATTCAGGTTCGCTAAACGCATCACCTCCACATAGTATGGAGGGAGAGGAGGAACAGGATGCATCCAGAAGTACAAAGAGGAGAGCAGGGATATAGATATGGGAGAGGGAGGTTAGGACAGGAGAGACAATGGAATACAGACAATGTGCGCGATGGTAGAACAATATGTGGAGAGAGACAGAGAGAGAGACAGAGAGAGAGAGAGAGAGCACAGAGAGACGTCAACATACACAGGAAGGGATGTGGAGGGGGAAAGAGAGAAAATTAGAGAGGGAGAGAGAGAGGGAGACGGAGGGAATAAAAGAGGGAGACAGAGGGAATCATTCTTTGATTAACTCGTTCCTATCCCGACCATTACCAAAAAAAAATCCACTGAACTTTAATTTCCCTTTAATTTTCCTATATCTTTACTTTACTTTGGCAATCTAAAATGTGGATTTCCCATGCTAATTAGTGTATTTTGAATTGAGGGAGAGAGACAGAGAGAGAGAGACAGATAGAAACATGCCACATAATGCAGACAAAAAACCTTCAGAGAACAATCAGAAAGACAGTCACAAGACAGACAGACAGACAGACAGACAGACAGACCATCAACCACGAGGCCCCCAGACACACGGCTGGAGAGATGGGTACCTTGTTCCCCAGGGCTTTCTTGGGAGGGAAGCTGAAGGTGTCCACCTGGGGAAACTTGTTCCGCAGGTGGTTGTGCAGCTCCCGGAACTCCGTGTAGCGCCGGTACACATTCCATTCGTTGTCATGGATACGGATGTACACCTGGAAACGGATATGACACAGCCCGCGTCATCATCTTCATCCCCGTCATAAGCTTCATCATCATCATCATCATGTTCATCATCATCCCCATCATAAGCTTCATCATCATCACCATTATTGTAATCTTCTTTATCTTTTCCTACCATCTTCATCCTCATTGCCATCATCACCATCATCATTATCACCACACCATCATCTTCAACATCGTCATCATCATCATCATTGCAATCAACCTTATCTAATCATACCATCGTCATAACAGTTGTCATTGACAAATCACCAGTAATATAGTTATTATTATCGCCTCATCGCCAGGATAAGTAGAGGCAGTCTGAGGGAACGGCAGCAGCAGTCGCAGTGGATGGGGGGGGGGGGGGGGTTTGTTGATGTTGTCAAATGGCTCACATGTGTGGGTGAATTAATCTGCACCATCACAGAGTGACTTAGGCTACTGTAAATAAACAACACAAGTGATAGACCTCGTGGAACGAGTCCTGCCGTTCTACCAAAATACATGAATATTTACTGACACAGTGCGTCACGCTACAGCGAGACACAGGCAGAGAGGGGGAGAGAGAGGGGGAGAGAGAGAGAGAGAGAGAGAGAGAGAAATAATGTTTCTAAACATCCAATGAGTGGCTGCTGCTAGTTTCATGCCCCATTAACTGTCTTGTTCAGACACACCACAGATAGAGACTGTGAGGAGAGGAGACAGGAGGAGAGGAGGAGAGGAGATGAGAGGGTGATGGGAGAGGAAAGGGGAGGAGACCAGAAGGGACAAGAGGAGAGAAGAGGGTGGGAGAGTAGAGAGGAGGAGAGAATGGAGAGAGGAGAAGGAGGAGCAGAGGAGAGGGGAGAAGAAAGGTGAGACAAGAGGGGAGGAGAGGAGATGAGAAAGGGGAGGAGAGGAGCTGAGAGGAATGGATATAGTTATAGAAAAAATAAAAAATAAAAACGTTTAAAATAAAAGACAAAAAGAAAGACAAAATCGTCCGAGAATTGATTCCCAAATTGCCTCTTCCTTGACTACTACAGTCAAAAATAAAGTTCAGGTATACACAGACACAGACGCAAACGCACACACACACACACACACACACACACACACACACACACACACACACACACACACACAAGCATTTGTACCAAAACAGAACATTAAACAGTAATACACTATTCTACAATCCAACTGTGCGGCAAACACACACGTTCTCCTTGGTGGACAGATACGTAGAGGCCGACAGAGAAACAGAAGCACCAACAGCACTGCACAACCAAAGCCCAGATATACCCACAATCCTATTATTATTATTTAGCCAACGGTCAATCCAACCATGTGTCCACGGTGGCTTATTAGAAGCAGCCCGTGTGCCTGAGACAACACTGTGGTATAAATAAAGTTGGGACGGCGATGACCACAGCTCTAGAAGCTGCTTGAAGCATCTCTGGTGGAGGTGGTGATGTGACAGCGTGGCGGGGGAAGGGAGGACTAATGCACTGCGAAAGTGTCAACTCTGCACTTCTCGAGTGACCACGGAGAAGGCTACCCTAGCTTTTAACCTACTTTCTCTCTTTATTTTCTGCAAGTTTGCATTGATGAGAGCGAGGGAGAAAGAGGGAGAGAGAAAGCGAGCGAACGATAGAAAGGGTGGAAAAGATGGGGAGACAGAGAGATGGAAAGGGGCTAGACAATACAGCCACGGAGACATTGACAAACTTACAAACCGAGAGATATGCACTGGGAAATAAACATGTTAGTACACAAATTACATCACATTATTTGATACGCTAGAGAACTTTGTCTCACAGATGACCATGACTAATCAGAAACAAACAATGGCTCGCATAGCATTGCACTAATAGCTGCGTTAGCCCTGCTACCCTGATCCACTAAAGACCATTTCACTGTCCCGGCTTATAAAAACGTATACATTAGCCTCTCTCGATTTCCAACCATATTTATTTTATCTCCTCGCCTATCACATATTAGATATTTTGTTATCTCTCTGAAAAGTATGAAAAATAATAATAATAAAAACCTGTCTGATATGTCAGCTGCAGTGACCTTGGATGTTTGATATCAGCACTTTAATCTTTCTAAATGATCCCATCGTGACATCATCTTGGGGGACTCCACAAAGCCATTAGACAAAGTGATCTACGACGTTGTTAAACTTCTGTAAGCATCCTAACTGATTAGATGTGACTCGTTCCATAGTTTCAGTGTGCCTAGGTCCTGCAAACACCAACATACATACAAGACAATCTGGACCACTGATAAAATACAGTTAGCCTCAAGAAGCTCAAGGTTGTTATTATAGGAAGCTGTTAACCCACAAAATAAATCCACATTATTGGATTTAGATTTAGGATCATTGCAACCGGTAATTATATTGAAATTACGTTTACGATAGTCACCAAGTTAGTGTAGTAGCTGGAATGTTCCATTCCCAGCCGAAAAGGTACTGGGTTCGATCCCCGACGTTCATAACCTAGCCGTAAGCATCCTTGAACAATTTGCTCCTTATTGACATAAAAGCATGCTTAGTGACTTAAAGATTTGAGAGCTATTAATTTACTTAAATTAGTTAGAAATGCCATATCCATTCGTCAGCTATTAGTGAGCGAAATGCGATATCTGTTTCGGGTTGACAGTGCCTGCCTTTGTATTACCCAGTTTAGATTTTAGACCTGGTTCATTTCTGACCAATCAGGGCATTTCTGACCAATCAGGGCATCTCTTCCGTGATTGGTTCGTGGACTCCATCTTGCCTGTTTATCACAGGTGTGTGAAATGCAACACCTCTCAATGGCGGAAAAACAGAGGGAGTGAGGGATCAAAGACGGCGGGGACGTTTTCGTTTAGTTTCCAAATCTTGTTCTTTTCCCCTCTTTTATGCCGTCTCTCTTTGCAACTCTGGAATTGTACGCACCTTAAACGGTATTATTAAATAGAAATTCAACGTCTCACCAGGGAGAAATCTAAGAGGAATCAGGCAGGTGGGGGTGGGGTGGGGTGGGGTGGGGTGGGGTGACCAGTCTGAGAAGCTGGCATTTGAGAGGAAATGAAAATGCCGTCTTTCTCCCTGCTGTCTACGTCTCAAAGACAAGCGCTGCACCGCGCCAATGTCACAGGGAGGCTAATCACTGGTGTCTGGCTGTCACCAAAAAAACCTGCCGTCTCAACAGCGCAGGAGAGGGCCGGCTGGTGACCTGCTATTGCACCAGGAAGGATGGAGTACAATGTCAGACCTGTGAAACATCACACACACACACAGACACGCAAGAAAAAATAACAATAACAATTTTGTCCTGCCTGTAAGTGGCTTAGAGAGGTGGGGATTGTGTAGGAGAAATGTTTTTCTTTTGTCCCTCTGTCTCTCAGATTCCAACACATCAACACATCAACACACACACACACACACAAGAAATCTGAAGAAATTCCTCGAAACAACATATCACTCTCTTGCATAAAAAAAACACATTTATAAATGAAATATATACGTTTGATGTGACGTTAATGAAAGCCTGGGTATAAATCAGTTGCTTTACTGAAAGAAGTGGGGTACTCTCTGGACCCTGGCACACGGCTGCGAGTGCCAGTGATTGGCTGCTACAGAGCAGTCTTAAGTGTTGACTCTGATTCCTCATACTGCAATGTTTTTCACTTGGAGACATGCCGGTGCAAAATACAAACTAGGCTGCATTATAATCCGCTGTGAAAGAAAGAATGACAGGAAGAAAGAAAGCTTAATTTAATCTTAACATACTACAAATAAACTCCACGATCCCCCCCAAAAAAGGTATGAATACTAAATACTAAAAGAGTTTAATGATTAATGATGATTACCAACGTAGTAGGATTGCTACATCGTAATTACATCACCTCAGAGCTGGAATCACGCATCACGTTGCGAGTTATGTGTTTGAGTCAAGGTAATTAAGCGTAGCGTTGCTAGAATTAAGCGTTACATTGCCGGAGAATCCCGAGTCACGACTGCCACTTCCCACAGCGCGGCTGTGCCTTTGTTTGGACAATAATGAGATTTTGTGCAGATTGCAGAACAATTCACACATTCATTTCTAGGTGTGATGGATGTCTGCAGTCTGGGTGGATATTGATTGATTATTTGCAGTATTTTCTAATATTGCAGATGGTGTCTGAAAATCCCTGTTGATAATCGGCTAAATAAACAGTTATTTGCAAGCCCCAAAATTGTTGTCGGATGGAAAGACAGACAGACAGGGAGGGAGGGAGACAGGCAGACAGGCTACACAAAGGGATGAAGGGTCCCTGTCTCTTTCAAAGAAGGAGACAGGGACAGTACCAGAGAGAGAGACAGGGACAGAGACAGACACAGACACATAGAGAGAGAGAAAGAAACAAACGGACAGAGAGACAGAGAGAGATAGAGTACAAACAAATAAACAACAAATACAATGAATAATGCATTTGTAATTATTTGTTGTTGTTTAGTTATGTTTATCAAATTATTTGCCAATAGTGTTTCATCATTCATGCAAAAAAGCAAATTAAAATGAATTTATAGAGACAGAGAGAGACAGAGACAGAGACAGAGACAGACACAGAGACAGACACAGAGACAGAGTTACAGAAAGAAAGCGAGAGACAGACAAAGAAAGACAGAGACCAAGAGAGAGAGATATAGAAAGAGAGAGAGACAGAGATACAGACAAAGACAGAGAGAGAGACATAGAAAGAGAGAGACAGAGAGATAGACACATATGAGACATAGACAGATAGAAGACACAGACAAAGGCAGAGAAAGACAGAACGAGAGAAGCTGACAACCCTCCAGACAACAGGAGCGTTTCAGGTATTAAAGAAAGAGCGCTTGATATCCTGACATGGAGATCTCGTGAAATGAGGCTCCACGCTGTGCACCGCTGGAAGACAAGGACAATGGGAGCCCAGACAGCAGGGGCAGGAGGAGGAGGTGAGAATGAGGAGAGGAGGAGAGGAAGGAAGGGGAAGGGGGGAAGGACAGGAGCACTCGATATAGGAAAGGTGGAGGAAAATTAATTTAACAAAGAAGGACAAAGAGCAGCGATGGGGGGGAGAGAGAAGAGGAGAAGGAGGAGATGTAGAACGGGACGATGGAGGAGGTGGAGAATAAGAAGGACTGAGGGGCGGAGTGGATTCTATATGAATACTCAATGCAGGGATGAATGACGTGCCAAGCTGTACATTAGGCAAGTTAATGAAGGTCAATTTCATGGTGGCAGGCTGGAGTCGGGGCACACAGTATTTGTCGGTTGGTTGGAAAGAACCAATTAGGACACCTGAGGACTTGAGAGACAGCATCTGGAGCATATTAAGGCCCGTTTATATCGGCTTTGTAGGGACACCAAAAATGATGTCACTATTGCTCACGTCAAAGAGGTTCATGCCGATTCACAGTCACCATTTTGATTGCACACGATGAAGCACTCAAAACGGACAGATTGGAAATAATGGAGATAACTCAAGCACTTTATTCAATGGTTCTATTTTCAGTCAGGTTTAAAAGAAGTAATATCAGGTAAAATAAGCATGGGAACCCTTGAGTAATAATGTATAAACGCTCAATGTTGAAGTAATCTAAAAGGAAATGAAAGAAAGACAACTACCTATTTGTCTCAAGTTTGTTGCCACGTATTTTGCGTTTACATTGCCCTTGTTGTGTACTGCTATGGCATGTTGCCAAGGCAATGTGCCTACATACACTAAATGCCTTCTGCTCGCTCGTAGGCAAAATTCAACAAGTGGGCACCATGGCTGCTATAAATGAGCCTTTACTGCTCCATACTATCTAAGCCTTGAATTCAGTACTGTTGCTCGACAAGACTTAACTGAGAAAACCAAGAACAAGGCCGGGAGAATCAAGGACATCATTCTAACGCATAGTTCTTTGGCAAACATAGTTACGCTATAGCTATATACTTAGCTGTAAATATAAATCATAAAATATGATCAACAAATGGATGGAAACATGGAAATGGTTACAGAAAACAATGAGTAGAATTTGTTTTTCTCCCTCACATATTTTGATTTGCCAACAGTATTATACATACTGGAGAATAATAATTCATACAGTTCATTTTTAATGAAGCTTATTTCCTATTCCATAGCGCTCTCCCTTTGTCTCTGTTGGTTGTGTCCTTGAGTTTACACCACGGGTGTATCGCCATGCAATAGGTTACTCCCCCCGCCCACGACATAATGTGTTTATTTGGACAGATAAAATAAGGACATTCACCTTTAGTGTTTGTGACGCCCTTCCTCTTCAGCATGCGGAGAGCTGCCGGTAGTTTATGGGGCAGGGGTGAGCTGTTAATGCCCTCGGAGGGACGTCCCAGTGTTAACTATACGGCCTCTTATGGAGTCGTGGCTCAGTGTCAACCGCTGAGCCGAAAGTCATTGTTTTGGTCCAATCGACTCAAGGATTTAGTTAAGCATCCTTAAGAGGTTCAATGTGTTTTATATATGATATTGAGGATCTGATTTTGTATTATGGTTGAAAAAAGTGGTATTGTATTAATGTCATCAAGATATCTTTACTGTTCATTTGTTTATCTATCTAATGTTTGCTCTGGTTGAGTGTATGCATTTCTGTATATTTTTTATTTCAAGAATGGATCATATTAATGATGCAACAGACACAGAACTCTAATAATAATTTAGGGGTAAGGTGAATTTTTGTGGAACGAGCATCGTCAACGGGTGAAGATACTGTTTTTGTCATGGCCAAGGACTATGTTTAAAACTGTCGCTGTACTTTATTCCATCATTAAGTTGCAAGCAAGTTTGAGTTACTTTTCTCATCATTAACTTTCTTAATAAGCTCAGAGATCTGTAGGGTTTCTGATTGAGATTACCGCTAATCTTTGTTTAGGATTATCTTCGTCTGAGAAGGAAACAAACAATGTTCTGAAAGATAGACGCAGACAAACAATATTATCATCCCAGGTTCGGTTTAACAACGACGGGGATTCGGACCGCCGTTTCAGGCTCAACAATGCGGAAATATGAAACACGTCGGAGCAAAAGCCTGGCAAACGGCTCTTTCATTTCCCTCAAATCCCCGCAGTGTGCCACGTCAACGCTGTACCGCCGTAAGCTTTTTATCACTCCGAGACAAAGCAGAAACCCCTTCAATGGCAGAAAGAAGTGCTCTCTCTGTTAAGACACAGGGGGCCTTGATGAAACCTGTCCCCCGGCCCACCCCACAGAGCAGATCAGGAATAACACAACAAGCCCATTGCTGTTATCTCACCCTTCCTCGTCTGTTGCGTGGTAAATCTCTTCCCTCTATCCATTGTCCTTCATTTCTCGCTTCCCTCCCTTCTGTCTAACCACCTCTTGTGATCCCACCCGTTTGTTTATTTCCCCTCCATGGCTAACAAACACGAAAAGAAAACGATGTCAAGGGATGCAGGAGGAGGATGGATGGAGCGAGGGATGGCATAAAAGTGACCAAAGTGCGCAGGAGTGACAACCGATAGTCAGGGCTATTCTGAGGAGAAAGCTATCTGGAAGACTGGTTGAGAGAAAAGAGAGACGCTGCAGAGACAAAAGAGAGTGAGGACATGAAACATGAAACATGTCAATGAGAATGAGAGAGGAGGTGAAATGTTAGAAAGGAGTAGTAAGATAGTGAGTGGGTGCTGGTATGTGTGTGTGTTGGTATGTGTGTGTGTGTGTGTGTGTGTGTGTGTGTGTGTGTGTGTGTGTGTGTGTGTGTGTGTGAGACTAACAAGGTATGGCAGAAATGGAAGAGACAGTTGAGGGGAAGCGAGTCGAAGCAGACGTATAATTGACATGGTCTCTGTGGCGTTTAAAGGTTGGAAAAAAGAGACACCATCACAGCCTTTTTTTTACCTCTCACTGCCAGTGACCGTGGTGGGGTAAATGTGACGGAGGAGGGTCAAGGTGGTGGTGCTGGTTGCGGTGGCAGAGATGGTGGGCAAAGTGGTGGTGGATGTGCTGGTGCTGGTGGAGGTAGTGATTGTGAGGAAAGTGGTGGTGGCTGTGCTGGCGGTGGTGGACGTACTGGTGGTGGTGGTAGTGGTGGTCAAGGTGGTGCTGGTTGTGATTGTCAAGGTGATGGTATTAGTCATAGTAGTGATGCCACGAGTGGTGGAGATTAAAATGATGGTGCTGGTCAATGTAGTGGTGTTGGTGATGCTGATGCTGGTAAAAGTGGGAGTAGTGGTGGTGATGCGCGTCAAGGTGGTGGTGGTGGTGGTGGTGGTGGTGATGCTGCTGCTGGTTCATGTGATGGTGATGATCTTCAAGGTGGTGGTGGTGGTGGTGGTGATGGTGGTGGTGGTGGTGGTGGTGCTGGTTCATGTGATGGTGATGATCTTCAAGATGGTGGTGGTGCTGGTGCTGGTGCTGGTTCATGTGATGATCTTCAAGGTGGTGGTGGTGGTGGTGGTGATGCTGCTGCTGCTGGTTCATGTGATGGTGATGATCTTCAAGGTGGTGGTGGTGGTGGTGGTGGTGGTGGTGGTGGTGGTGCTGGTGCTGGTGCTGGTTGTGGCCAAGAGGGTTGTGCTGACATTTGGGAATGTCGGACTGGGCCAACTTTGTTTCCTTTGGTGTCCATTTCCAGCCGAGCCCTGTTGGCTCTTTGAAGTTTCTCTCCAAAGTGGAGCGAGACGCACTGATTAAGTGTGACGCGCCGGGACATCGGCTGCAATCTCACCAGCGCCGCGTACCTCAAGCGCATCCACTGCTAGCAAGGCAAACAGCCCCCTGCTAGCAATCACGCCTTTCTAAACGGAGATCAAATATGATTCTATACTGTGCACCGACGCTAAGAGCACCGAGCCCTTTTATAACTTTCCCATATTATAATATATTTTCCCATAGATCTACTAAACTTCACTAAGTCTACACAGAATGCATATATGAAACATAAGCACTTCTACTATTACTCTACTACTCTTGCAAAGTCTCTTTGAAAAGCTGCTGTAAACAAATTTCCCACTGGGAATAACTAAAGATTGAATGTCGGTGAATATAAACTGTTCCGTCGGCAGGGAAATTCATTCACATTCGAGGAAAATTTTGTAGCAGGATTTTAACTAAACCAAAAAGCGGAGGCAACCTACAAGTTACCTTGGCACAAACCGCAGCATAAATCCCCAGAATGATCTCAATGTAGTACGGCAAGTAACAAGTATCAAGAATTTACCAATACTGACTCATAATAGGGAATGAAAACTCCCCGTTTACAAGGATGCCATCACTCTGAATGATGGGCTGTTCTGGTGACACAGATTCAAACAGATGTCCTGTGTATTAAAGCTCAGAGACACTGCATCGTTGCTGAAAGGTCATGTGTTTAACGCCTTTCTAAAGCCCATATTAAATCCTCAGCTGTTGTGTGTGTGTGTATTCTTGGAAGGTTTACTGTAGGCACAGCGGTCAGGAGGTGCTCCTTGTGGATAGTGGCATGTAAATTTAATCTGGACCCCTGGGGTGCGGGGTTTATGAAAGACTTAGAAACGATTCAGTGCTGGAAGAACCTGACCAGGCCATGCTGGGAGGCATGACGAGGGGGCAGCATGCTTGACTGATAGATGCATGGCGTCGATTGTAATTACCATCGTCTTACTTGTGAAACATTTCCCATCACCGCTACCATCAACGTAATGGTTATCTCCTTCCAGCCCCCCCCCATCCACTCATTATCATAACCATATACACTCTCTCTCTCTCACACACACACACACACACACACACACACAATCATTATCGGCTCAGTCTAATTAGGACATTCATTATGACAGTAGGATATGCGTGTGCACGTCTGCTTGCAACACACACGCACACGCACACACACACACACACACACACACACACACACACACACTCGCCCCAGGCAGCAAAATGGCACACGAGCACAGAAATGCAGTTGGCATGAACGCGTCCTGAATAGCAGATTCAGGGCGTGGTTCATCCCATCCTGCACACGACGCAGTACCGGCCCGCATGGGTCTCAGGAGCAGGCGGCATCGGGTCAGCCTGATACGGGTGAACCCAGTAAGGGCGGGCATTAAAGACTCCGACGGCACGTTTCCCCGCAACGTCGAGGCGGTCGGTCAAATCGGCCACAGCGAGAGCTGCACGCACGCCCGAGAACGCAGTGTCAACGAGGACGTCTCAATTATTCGTTAAGCGGCTGATTTATGCAGCTCCATACGGTGCATATAAAAGGGTTGGGGAGGAGAACGGAAGCCGAAAGGTAGCTTACATAACCGCTGATAATTGGAAATCTTGGCCACTCTCGTGCCACTCTCTCACGGGCTGGCTTCCTATCTCACTCGCCCCTCCTCTAAAAGAGAGTCTTAAACACACAATCTGCCTCGCTCATTAGTACCGCACAGTACATACATTAAAGCGAGACTGTAAACATTAGAATGGTTTTATCTGCACTTGGGGGGGGGGGGGGGGGGGGGGGGGGGACACACAAACACAGACACAAGAAAGAAAGGAATTAAATTAGATGGGGGTGTAATGGGAACGGAGACTTAGATGGAAGATGGGGAAGATGACAAATAACTGCAAATCAGAAGTCAAAAATGAATATAGATGCCTTTCCATTGTGTTTTTCTCCTGCGGGGTGTTTTCTGCTAAACATATATATTTCCCAGCCCTGCTTCTGCTTACAAAGCAGGTGGGTATGAATGGAAGTGCTGAGCTGAGGAACAGTTTTGATTTTTTTTAAGAGTGTGTCTAACAGCACAGACCAGCAGAGGGAGAGATCTCATGTCAACGACTGTGTCAGGTTGCTGTGAATGAATCAGAATGCAACTCCAGCAAAACCCACACGTCAACACTTAACGAAAGCAGAGGGGGACTTGAGATACTTCTGAACTCAAGCACTTAAATCTACCGGAGTTTGCGGCATAGAATCCTAAACTCATTTTCTGACCAATCAACGTTAAATTGTTGGGGATTTGTAAGCTCATTCTTAATTTGACAACTGCAACTAGGGCTGGCCTGAATACATAAATTCATGCTTAGAATATTTGTTTGTTTTTCCGAACGAATATTCGCATATTCTGAAAGAAGTTCAATAAATTCATACTTCGTATCTTTCTCTACCTGAATCGAAGCCGGCTCATTCCACTGCTACAGAATCGGTTTGGTTACGGCAGTGTTTCAAGTTTCCAAAGACAAACGGCTTCCATAGTATGCGAGTAGCCTAACAAATAAGGTGGTTTGAACATTGTGCAAAGTTTTGATGAAATTGCACACCGGGCTAGCGCTATTCACCCAAAGACGCTATTGCGGGGATGGAACGCCATTAAGGTAAAAACATGGCAACCGATATATATATTTCATTAAAAAAAATTCAAACAAAGCATTTGCATACTGAATTGAGATTTTAATAACCACCTAACAAACTAATAGCAGAATATTCAGGCTCAGCACTGCCTGCCACACATTGCAAAATAGTTGGAACGGGGGCCACACAAGACTGGGAAGGAAGTATGGATGGAATGGGAAGAACCACACATGCTGTGGTATAATAGGAAGAAGGGATAGCATCATGACTGGGTATTAACAAAGCATCCACAAAAAGTATCTTAAGGAGCTCTTACAAGTCTGACAAAGTCCTGAACTTTAAGAGACTTCCTGCGGAGCAGCCAAAGATTCGACTAGTTACTGCTTGTCACGAAGGCTGCTTTTCAAACACCTCTTGATGGAGGTTAAGATGGCGTACGGTAAGTATGTCCTAGACAGGGACAGGTCCCCATTGTGAAACTACTAAAAGCACCAGTGGAGAGTCAGAGGAGCAGTCGTAACAAGCGACCGCCGGGCCAGCCTTATCTGCTTCCCAGAAGCCCTGAGCAGAACCTGCTCCGAGGCGCCACAGTAAGAGAGAAACTTTCTGGACGGCGCCCAAGTATGAAATGTATCAAACTGTGGACAACAACTGACGCACCGTTTCATGATAATAATTAAAAAGTTTTAACGAAACAAATGAGCAGCCCAGGCTACAGGGACGAGAAAAAGGAGTCAAATGAACATTGCGTGGTCCATCGCTCACTACTTGTGCTACAAGCTAACAGTACGTAGATACAGAACCAGAACAGAACCAACTCCTCCTTAAAAAACTCAATGTAATAGAGAGCATCGTCTTCTAGGATGCTGGGCTAAAAGTCATACTTCACTCTGATTGGTTCTACTTTACTTGTTCTTCGTCGTTCTTTCTATCTTTCTTTCTTTGGTTTTCATACCCAATCCGTCCGTCTCCAATAAGACTAGAGGTTGTGGGGCACAAACAGGGAGAAGAACACGGCGTAGAAAACACATCAAACCGTTATAAGAACACTAAAAGCCTCCAGGCCATGTCATTTATCTACGACAACAAGAGAGGGAAAAGAAATAACTAGAAATATATTGCTGTTTCACCGGCAGGTGACACAACACCACCAAATTAGATTCAAGAAGATAAAAACAAAAACAAAAAAACACAAACACATATTTACACACACACACACACACACCCCACACAGAAGACTCCCTGCGCCGAAAAAAAATCCACAGTTTCCATCAGGGCACAAATTTGTTCAATCTATTCCACACAGTATCTTCTTTGGTTGGTAGACTGTTTCAAAGGGAGGAGAGGGAGTGGGTATAATTCTCTCATTATGATTTATTAAAGAGAGGAGCGATAGGGATGTGGGGGGTGGCCAGGAGGGTGATGGAGGGAAAGAGGCTGGTCAACTCAGGTGAAACAGAGTTGGGGGGGGGGGGGGGGGGGGGGTGAATATAGATAAATGAATAAGAGAAAAGGAGACAAGAAAAAACTATCAGTGGAGGATATGAAGGACCTGATCGATTTGTGTCTGTTGGTGTGCAGCGACAAACACGACAGTATCCACATAGAGAGAAAGAGACAGAGACACAGCGAGAGAGAGACAGAGATACAGAGAGAGACAGAGACACAGAGACACAGAGACACAGCAAGAGAGAGAGAGAGACAGAGAGACAGCGAGAGAGAGACAGAGATACAGAGACACAGCAAGAGAAAGAGAGAGACAAGAGAGACAGCGAGAGAGAGACAGAGATACAGCGAGAGAGAGACAGAGATACAGAGACACAGCAAGAGAGAGACAGAGAGACAGAGAGACAGCGAGAGAGACAGCGAGAGAGAGACAGAGACACAGCAAGAGAGAGAGAGAGACAAAGAGACAGAGACACAGTGAGAGAGACAGAGACAGAGCGAGAGAGAGTGAGAGTGAGCGAGAGAGAGACAGAGAGACAGAGCGAGAGAGAGTGAGGGAGAGAGTGAGGGGGAGAGTGAGGGACAGAGCGAGAGAGAGAGAGAGACAGAGATTGAGAGAGAGAGAGGAACAGAGCAAAAGACAGAGCGGAGACAGACAGAGAGTGAGACAGCAACAGAGAAAGACAGAGAGAGAGAGAGAGAGGGAGCATCCTACATCCTACCCTTTCGTTCACCTGTCAAAATATATATTATGATCATATATAAAGCATGATGTCATATCGATTCTGGGACAGGCCCCACCACCACAGGACATCAGGCCTCCACAGAGCTCCATAAAGGCCCTGTGTCTCACCACCACACAACTGTGCACCAAAACACAGAAGAAACTCAACCGAACCGCAAGCAATGACAAAAAATGGGAAGAATGTGTCCTATATAGATATATCAGTATGTTTAGAGAGAGAAGGAGTGGGGGGGAGGAAGAGAGCATGCATGTGCGTGAGTGAGTGCAGGTCATGCATCAAGTACAGCATGTATACACAGCCGCACTAAAACGAACTGAATGGTTCGCGCCACATAACAGAGATAAGCAAGTGAATAAGCGACTTATGTTGTCCTACAAACCCCCGTTTATGAAGTGTGCTTGCGTGTGTGTACGGTTGTACATGTACTTTGAATGCGCATGTACGTGTGTGTGTGTGAGTGTATGTGAGCACATGTGTGTGTGTGAGTGTGTGTGTGTCTGTGAGTGTGTGTCTGTGATTGTGTGAGTATCTGTGTGTGAGTTTGAGTGTGTGTGTTTCCATCTCCCTGAGGAGGATTCAGGGGTCTGTCTACTCGTTAACGTGACAGACACCGTGGAACAGCGGCTCTCTCTCTCTCTCTCTCTCTCTCTCTCTCTCTCTCTCTCTCTCTCTCTCTCTCTCTCTCTCTCTCTCTCTCTCTCTCTCTCTCTCTCTCTCTCTCTCTCTCTCTCTCTCTCTCTCTCTCTCTCTCTCTCTCTCTCTCTCTCTCTCTCTCTCTCTCTCTCTCTCTCTCTAAACACAAAGACAAGGGAAACGCAGTGTGTTTGAGAACCCCGCCCCCCCATCCACCCAGTCCTCTGCTGACAACACTTTAAATAGTGTGTGTGCATGTGTCTGTAGGTGTGTGTGTGTGTTTGTCTATACGCGTGTATGTGTGTGATGCATATGCATGAGTATTTGTGTGTGTGTGTGAGTGTACGATTGTACATATGCATCTGTGTGAGAGTGTGAATGCATCTGTGTGTGTGTGAGTGTGTGCGTGCGTGACTGTTTGTGTGTGTGTCACTCCGGCGTTGTACAGTGTCTTCTTCTATTCCTAATAGATTTATAGCATTAGCATGCGTGAGTGTGATTTCTTAGAAACAGTGAGTATGGACGCCATTGTGGAGAAAAAAGGAAGATATCGACAACAGCGGTTTGCAATGGATACGTGTAGGCAAACAATAGAAATGATGACGATGCAAGTAACACTGTGATCAGTGTCATTGGTTCTATTGTATCAATCAGGCGCTGTGGGTCGTTTGGATGGAAAGCACTCCTCTTATAGGGGATTCGAGCCTTGTTCGGTCCCAGAGAAGCAACGCTTTGTTGCTCTTAGAAATAGATATACCGCTATGCTGGCATTAGTTGGATGGTGTAAGTAAATGATATGACGTGAACCAAAATCCAGCCCTTACCTCTGTTCATCACCTATTGTAAATCAATGAGTAATGAATTACCAATCATCATCATCATTATCAAAAGTTCCCTATTCACCATTTGACACTTTGTGATTTATAAATAAGCAGGTAGATGTTAGGGCATCTTGCTCAATAAGGATGCAGACAGGTAGGCTGCAGACATTGCAGGATCAAACCCAGAACATTTGAACATGGAGTAAAAAAAAACATCCACTACACTATTCCCTGCATCTCTACCTGACTCTCGACGTGATTATTTCAGATTTTAGGTGAACCTTTTCTTTATTGTAATGTATCTTTCTTTCTTTTTACATTTGATTATTCTTCCTTATGTTCAGTTCTAGGTCTCCACCACTGAAGGACAGCCTTAACTGTCTACAAGCTGAGAGGAGGTCTGTGGTAGGCTGGGAG
>JACYXH010000292.1:2327500-2462500 GCA_026745465.1 Lota lota | reverse complement strand
GTGTGTGTGTGTGTGTGTGTGTCCTCAGTGGGCCCATCTCCCTAACTAGCGGGGTCCGTGTGGACGGGTGTCCGTCAGCTGAAGGGTGGCTGACAGCCAGGACTCTACCTGGAGGATACCTGCTGTCACGACTGCTTTGGCAGGACAACGCCACGCCACTGGCAGGCTAATATATTCAGCCAATTTCGAGGTCCCGCTCTACCAATTGTCAGCCTGGATGCATAACCCTTCCTTTTTCTTTCTTTTTTTGCCCATGGATATCAGCAGGTGTCATGCGGGGAATTTCCATCCACTGAATACTCTACATTGTACACTTTATAACAGTGGCAGGCACACGGATTGCAGTTACTAACCAATGTAAAAGTTTTATTATTAAGTCAAATGTTATATTATAAAGTGTTAAAGTTCACTTGTTTTAATGCTCCCGAATTCATTAATTACTTAATATTTTATTTTTGTGCCATGCCACTTTGTTGCCCATCCCATATCGGATTATATGACAGATCAACAGTCAAACAACACCAATACAGACATGGGTAGTGCTCGGACCGAAGAGATACCCCGTGCAACACAGGTGGAGAGACGTGGATCAGATAGTAGTTGTTCCTCTTCCAGAAATACCATCAGCCTCTCATTAAGTAAAGAGGAATACAATGTATAGACTGTGCTTCTTAAACTGATTCCGCTGTAGTTGTTAGGCACTCTAGGGTCAATAACCATTTTTGAAAAGATCAAATTGATCAAATCTAACTGATTTCCGAACTTAATTTGGTAGGCCTTCTATACCAGTAGCTTTTCCAACTTTTTCCTTGTCTATTGCCTTCAGGACCTCGGCCAAAGATATTTCTGTGTTAAGATCTCAATTACCCTGGAAGTGAACCTCTAACATTTCTTTTCTTGCTTGCTTTTCAGTAGACACATCTCCTGATAATATCCCTCATCGTAACCTCTAGCATCACTTGAGAACAGATTAGCAAAGTCTTTTTCCCCATCTTCCCGTACCTGAGAAGAGTCTCTTACTAAATTTCCTTCCCTCTCCCCATATTTCCATTGGGATGTACCCTTTCCGTTTGGGCCTTATCTATTAATTCCAGAAATGCTGAGGACTTGACTTTTGGATTTCTTCCAAATCGAGGTATTCTTCGATATCTACATTTATAGAAATGGTGTCTCTTGTGCATTTTGACATTTTCTGAAATTACTTAAAAGTTGCTGCCCATCTCCTCCATTTCCTTTACATAAAAAAAAGATTGTTCTGAGCTATGCATAGAATACCAAAGATCCTGCAGCTCCTTCTTCCAACATGGTTTACTCTGCTTATAAACTCTCTTTAATTTGGGAGTAGGTAGTTTATCCTGCAAGTATTTTCGCATTCCATCATATACTAATTTACACAGCTCACCATACCTCCTATCTAGCTCTTCTGGTGTTGCGAATCTAAAGTCTGTCCACCAAGTCTGTCAGAGCTTTGCGTCTCATGTCTGAACGAAGAAAATAATTTGGTAACTTTCTGCGTATGCGTCTTTCACAGTGTTTTGTTGATCGATCGCTCTCCCCCTCTAGAACTGTCTGGCTGAGTTCCATAGCCTACAGAAAAGTTCATTACTAACAAAGAAATGGTGAGGCAATTTGCTACATTCCCCAATGAGGTCCATGCAGCCTGTTACATCGACCATTTGATTTGCTGTACCACCTTGATCAGGGTGCATGTTTTCAGATACTCATAAGGAGTTGCTATGACCGCCTTTCCTTTTGTTGATACTGTTTGTTGATAAGTATAGTGCTCATCAAGCAGGCATATTCTACCATTTACAAGACTTTGGAGTCTCTAAGAAATTATATTTATTTACAGTCGTCTAAAACAACTCTAAGTGGTTCCTCGTCAACTTCTTTCAAATAAACATCTCGGTTACATACATACTATTTAGGACTCCACAAACGTAAACAGCATCCACTTCAGAACATAAATACATCTGTCTCAATAAGTGACCAAAGAAACTTGATGCATCTCTTCCCCAGGGCAATGTCTCTGGGGAAGACTACATGTAAATACTACAAAGCAAATTCGCAAACTTTAACCAACTAACTGCAAACCAAGGGTTCCATCCACCTTGCTTTTCAATCACTTCAACATCATATGAGCTTAATAGGTCAGTCCTAACACAAATACGTACACCTCCTTTACCCTATGGGGCATTGACATGCTGTTTTCGGTTGTTACCATACCGTACACATCCCTCAATGTCAACAGAGCCCTCTCCCGTTAAATTCATTTGAATGAGATTAGATCTGGTCGTAGTAGGTGTAGAATTACTGTTCTTGACTCACAGTTCCTGGCTGTCCATCCATTTAAGTTCCACTGAACTAAAGATAGATTATAGGGTGCAATCTGTATCGTTGTAGGTGCACTTCAATCCCCCTCTTTCCTCCCTGCCCGCCTTCTCCTGTTGGTCGCTCCTGAGCGTTCCATGTCCTAACTAGCCATTCCCAGCTATGAAAAAGTCCTTTCCAGATGTTATCTCATCTAAGATAGACCTTGCTGAATGTCTCGCTATCCTTTTTGCCGCAGCATTACCACTTTTTCTTCAGCTGTATTCATGTCCACCTTGATCAGCCCCGGTCCGCGTCCTCTCGGTTTCATCCACACCCCGACCACCCTAGCTGGTACAGGACCGCACCGCTAACACTCCGTTAGCAACTTTTCTCTCTCTCTCTCTCTCTCTGTCATGACATCCTCACCATCGTCAAATGGCAGGCCTGAAACAATGACGGAAACTTCAGGGTCAAATTGAATGCGCCTGGCTCTTGTAGTGTTCATTTTTATTTCCATCTGATCAATTCATGCTCTCAGGTGCCGCATTTACAGATCAATGTTGTCTTGGATTTCTTTGAACTTTCTGTTTTGCCATTCAGTTGTTTCTCAAAAGAGGAACCCATTTCCACTATTTTATCTTCGAACATCTTCTCCAGCGAACAGCATTTCCTGTCAATTGTCTCATTGATCTTCTTCAGCTCCTCCATTACAATGGACATGCTGTCGTTTGGGTCTGTCTCTTCTTTACCGCTCCTAGTTTTAAAACTACAGCAACCTGTATCACCTTTATCACTCATACTTTGTCTTTGTACTTTAAACTATCTCTTGGGAAGACACTAAACGTTAAATGAATATTGTTTGTTTGGTTTTTCTTCTCCTTTGGAATGGCTCCACACCGTGTACGACCGGAAGCCATTCAAGGCTATTGTTCTATTTGTTCCCATCAGCGGTCAGTAAAAGGTCAATGTATTATTTAATTATTAAATTGATACAATTAAACAATTATATGACTTTTCTACTGTTTAAAGTCTAAACGCGGAAATGCAACTTGTGGGGATGGCTGGGCATTTCAAACATTTACTCAGCTTCTAAAGAATCAGACCGTAACCGTAAACAAACTTGATAAGCTAATCAGCAAATAAGCAAAGCTAATAAGTTTCAAGTTGTTATTTGTTATTTTCCTACCCCACCGCTAGCTTTCCAGACTAACCGTTTATTAATTTACTTTGGCTACTATTCCGTTTTGATTGTCCCGTAACATCAGAACAAGGGGAAATGAATTGACCCCGCAACTTCTGACAACAAGCACTCTTTCCCACTTTAGCCAGCGTGGATATGATCTTCTTTGTTTTAGCCAACACCAACTTGGAGTTATGGGGACCTAGAGGGGATTCCTACGGACAGCTACAAAGCCGGTGTGATGAATGCCACAATAAGCACTGATGGCTAACCGACACACACCCGTAAATAAGGTTTGTGTAGCGTTGTGTGTCTAGGACCAGAATAATTATATTGTGCGTCTGGCTCCCTTTAGAGCCCTTTAATGTTTTACGATTAGTCTGACACCCAGAACATTCCTCACCTCTCTTTATTTTACTCTACTTATTAACTATTAAGTAGGACAGTCCCAAAAAAAATTTGGTGAATGAATTTTAAGCGTGAAAGAACTCAATTAATTTCTTTCACGGAGAGGGAGCTAATCAGTTTGTCATTCTTTGGCTGTGCTACAGTGCATGTGTGTGTGTGTATGTCTATTGTCTTAGTGCGTGCGTGTGTGTGTATGTCTATTGTCTTAGTGTGTTTGTGTGTGTGTCTGTGTGGATGTCTATTGTCTTGGGGCGCATGTGTATGTAAGTGTATATCTATGGTCTTACTGTGTGTGTGTGTGTGTGTGTGTGTGTGTGTGTGTGTGTGTGTGTGTGTGTGTGTGTGTGTGTGTGTGTGGTTCTATTGATGTATTGCTTGAGTGTGTCTGTGTGTGTGTCTAATGATTTAGTGCTTGTTTGTGTGTGTGTGTGTGTGTGTGTGTGTGTGTGTGTCTATTGTCTTAGTGCATATGTGTGTGTGTGTGTGTGTGTGTGTGTGTGTGTGTGTGTGTCTCTCTATTTATGTATTGCTTGTGTGTGTCTGTGTGTGTCTATTGATTTAGTGCTTGTTTGTGTGTGTGCGTGTGTGTATGTCTATTGTCTTAGTGCATGTACGTTTGCGCGTGTGTGTGTGTGTGTGTGTGTGTGGACATGTGGGGACCAGGTATTTGGGGTCATTACACCACTCCAGAGATGCTCTCCTGCCAGCCCCTCTGTTGAGACAGTTGAGGTGGGAGCGGTTCTCCTTGCATGCAAGTGTATTTATATAGCCCCTAATTACAGTTACAGCCTCAGAGGAAATCAAAAGCTCACATTTAAACCAAAGAGGATTAGATTCCATAATTGTGACCCCTTTATTCCGACAAAACCATACAACCCACGTGTAGGGATTTCCCCTCCACTTTCAAAAGATTGTCTGGAATTCAATTATGCTTTGTGAGCAATCTACCATATAACAGTATCGGTACTAGATACATCAATGGGTGGTACCGTATGGAGAAATGAGAGGAGGGCAAGTGTAGGGCAAGACATCATTGAGTGAATGGACCACCTGGCTGCTTTCCCCTTCCACCCTATAATACCATAAGCCGGCCGATGGATATACACTTATGTGATATATAGGGAGAATTGTATGAGAATAGGGCATTGTGGCAGCAGAGGATGGGGTTGTGCTGACCCACTGATAACCACAGGCCTTCTACGAACATGCCCTCTCAGAAAAAGCTATATCCAAACCCCATTTATTTCCCATCCTTGTAACCTTCATAATGGAGGGTTATAATCCAGCCAATCTAGTAAATCAGTCATCTGTGGACAGCGCTCACATCAATCAGACATCATCACAGCACACACACACACACACACACACACACACACACACAGTGCTGCTGTTATCTGCCGTGTGTTGAGATAGAGCCCTCACCCTGGCGTCTCATCAAACACGATGTGAAATCACAGTAAACAACGGTTCACAAACCACTGAGAAAATATGGCAGCCGTTAGCCGCACGCTCAGAAAACAAATTAGGATGCTAAACCATTTAGAGCAGACATGGGCAGGGGTGTACGGCCCCAGGACCGGAAACAGCCTGTGGACCATCTCAATCCGGCCCGCAACAACCTCAAAGGAAAACAAAACCTGCATTTCTCTGGCTTTGCTAAAATTGAAGAAGAACTGGAGCCGGTGTCCTTTCCCCTTTCATTCGACAGCGAGAAAGCGCCCCCGGATGCGCAACTAGAACTGATTGACATCCACTGCAACCCTGCTCTCAAGTAAAGGTTCACTACATCCACACTGGGTAACCTCTACTGGGTTCCCTTCAGCGAGCACAAAGGATGCTAGTTTTCATCAATCAACTCATTTCATCAATCAACTCTTTCTGTGATGAACTGCAACTAGTCAGGTTACAGATCACAGCTGACAGATCACAGCTGACGGTCACCTCAAAGAGAGGTGAACGTCTCAGTGGGTCCTGTTACGGCTAAATAACATGGGTACGCAATGTCATTCATAAATATCTCCCAGTTATAAATCATTCTCACAGGTTAGGTATACAGTTACACGGGTAAAACAGAACAGAAAATGAATTAATGTATTCATATATAAGACAAGTTGTTTGTTCATTTGTTGTAAATAATCATCCGCATTATATTGGTGTCATTTAGTAATTTTGCCTGTACTGCAATGGTATTAAAGTTTGAGTTAGCTAGTAAAACAGCCTCACACAGCTACACAAGTAGACACAGAAAATGTTTGAGTAAAATTTATGAATGTATATATTCCTGAACATTTGTGTCTGTGAATATTAATATTCTCCTCATTTAGTGATGCAGTTTTTACTGGAATAGAAAATACCACATTTTGATGATTGTAGAGTAGTCTACCTTGAGTCCATGTTAATAACATAATGCAATGTGTTTCATCAGAGACCTATGCAGTGGTGAATATGGCAAGAAGTAGGCTAATTTAAAAGTTGATTATTTGTCAACTTTTGTTTAAGTGGATTGTTGTAAGTAATATTTTCAAACCTCAGAGTACACCAGATTGACACATACAGCTGTAAAAAAAAGTCCCAGAAGGACCCAGTAGCCTATTGTTAAGTAATCTGTCATGTCTAACGAGTTGATGTAGTTTAACATAATTCAGCACTATGTGCTTCAAATAAATTCTCCAACATGTGGCCTAATTTATCTAAATCAGTATGGCCTTCTGTAAAAACATTTTTGTCCACCCCTGATTAAGAGCAGGGGCGAAAAATATCAGTTGACGTCTAATACTAACTTCGGTGTCAACACAAACACAAATTCCGACACAATAGACAAATAAGGTTGAAAATAATTTGAATGAAATAGAAGAGCCCTCACAAACGTTTTAGAAATCGGGCTATCCAACAATGTATTGTCAGAACGCCAGCGACGTGCTAACTTGTTAAATACAAGTCACTGTCTCTGGGGGGGGTGATACCAAATCCTCTTGTAATGATTTTGCTAGTGGGGGCGTATAACTTTTGAGAATTTATTTTGCTTTTGAATGTGTTTTTCAGCGATGTGATACATGTTCATTGTATCGTTATTAAAGTGTTAATAAGCAGTTGAAGTTGAGCAGCTGAAATACTAGCTTTTCCTGCATCTTTATAGATCGATCGAAAGTCTTTACGGGAAATTGCAAAGCAGGACAGTGAAGTAAAGGCCAATCCAAGAGTGCTACCGTAACTAGGGTTAGGTTAGTGCTTACCTAGTCCATGTTTTCATCTGACGTTGGAACTACGGATGGCTGAATTGAGATACGTTTACAATAATGTATTTTTAAGCCGTGTTGATGAAGAGAGTGATAAGGAGTTAGTGACCTGACACAACCAAATTAGGTCATGCGCTGAAGCACATGACCCAACGCTAATGCAGCCAAGCTATATTATCCTAGGGCTGCAGATGGGGAACGGTGAACATTAGCTTCGCACAATCTGTCGTGCCTCACTGTGACACAGGTGATGATAATTTACACTGGCAATCTCCCTGCCAGTCTTACTCTATACCTGCTTACCTGTCTGTCTGTATTGCTGTGTGTCTGTCCTGTCTGTATCCCCTGTCCATATGGCTGTAGTCTGAGTTTAGATCACCGCTCTTTTGGCATTTAGTCAGTTAACAAAAACAAACACACACACACACACACATCCTTCTGCCTGCCTTTATTCAGAGCGACCTGGCAGACCGGCTGTCTACATGACCCAATCTGAGTCCTGCCGAGCCAAGATGGCCTGCATAAAAATACCAGGAGTCCAAGACCCGGAACGATAGAGCGGAAAAAGAGAGCAAAGAGGAAGAGAACGAGACACAGAACAAGATGGGCCAAGAGAGAGGAAAGAAGAGAGAAAATGAAAGAAAGATCAAGAGAGTACTGTGAGAGACAGCGAGAGAGGAAGTGAGGAAAGGAGTTAGGATAGGAATGGAGGGAGAACATGGCAAGCAAAGTAAGATAGGGTGGAAGAGAGAGCGAGAGCGAGAGCGAGAGAGCGAGAGCGAGAGCGAGAGCGAGAGCGAGAGAGAGAGTCCAGCTGACCCATGACCTAATGATTGTGATTAGAGGGGGCGAGCAGGGATGACGAGGATCGAGGGATAATGAGGGCAGCGGGAGGAAGTGAGGAAGAGTGACGAAGAGGAGGAGCATAGGAAGAGTACTGTGGGTGGAAAATAAACAAACAGAGGGAGTGAACAGAGGGAGAGAGGCGGAGATAAAGAGGGAAAGTGAGAGAGAAAGAAAATGCATATAATCCATAGATGTGCTATTCTAATAAAAGCCTGTTTGAGAAAGGAGCGGAGAATATGGCAAGCAAAGTAAGACAGGGTAGAGAGAGAGAGAGAGAGGGGGAGAGATAGTAAGAGAGTGAGTGAGTGAGGGAGAGAGAGAGGAAGAGAATGAGAGCAAGAGAAAGAGAGAGAGCGAGAGAGAGCGAGAGAAAGAAACAGGACGAATTTGGTGGTTGATGTCAGTGGTCCACTCAGTGCCCTGATCCATCACTCTGAGTCACTGAACTCCCACCTCTTCTAAACAGGAAATGACACCACAGAGAAATTGTGACCACAGAGAGAGAGTGAGAGGAGAGAGACAGGGAGAGACAGCGAGAGAGACAGAAAGAGAGAGACCAAAGCCCAATATAGACATCACAAGCTGTGCAGTCCACTTGGGGAAAATATTTGAGAATGAGAGTGAGCAGAGCAGAGGAAAGGGAGAAGATGAGATGGAGAGATCGAGAGAGAGGGGGGGGACTGAGAGAGAGAAAGAGAGGGAGGAAGAGAGAGAGAGAGAAAAAGGAAGAGAGGTGACAGATGGACGGAGGAAAAACAAGTGCAAAAAATAAAAGACGGCTGGGAGTTAACGACTTAATGTGGCTGATGATAGGGACTCATCTCGTCGCGGAACATAGCTAAAATACCCCGGTGCAGCCCCGTGGGCATTAAAGATAGCCCTCTTCATGTGGTGATGGAGCTCCACGCTCACACCACTGCCTGCCGATGCAGAGATGACAACAATGACGACGATGACAGTCTGTCAACTCTAATTTCAAGCTGTTTGCATCCCCAAGGAAAATTTAAATTTTAGGTGCAAAGCTACTTGGGTAGATTATTGTAAGGAAGTCATTTTTGGAAACTGACAAAAAAGACAAAAATAAAGGTAACCATCTACATCGTAGTAGGTGGTATGTTTTTTTTCACAGTGTACAGTGTATACAGTACACATTCACCTGTTCATTTCAACAGCTGTTTAAACTCTGTACGGTTGCTTTTCTAATAATGCAGACTGGATTTCGTTCCATTACACAACATTACACATAACATTGCTTGAGTACAAACAACGTTATTTAAGAGAAGCAAATTAAATCAGAGAAAAATCCTGTCAAAAACCTAAAATCACGCACTACTGTGTTTTGCGGCTCCCAACGGCCACAAGATCATAGAAGCACGGTATTCAATGGCATGTTGTTTGTGATAGGGCTCTTGTTTGAAGAGAAAAGAAAATGGAAGCATGCCAGCCAGAGCCTGTTGTTAGGACCAGGATCTTGTCACCAGTTAATGACTAATGGATAGAAAGAAATGTCCATTTGCTGGATCCTAAGTGCCACATGTTTCTAAATTGCCCTTAGAGATGCAGTGTGCTCACCAAGTGCTTGTGTGTGTATCAAGCACACAAGCGAGTAATCAAGCTAAAGGGTTCCCAACAGAGTGTGTGGTAAGGGAACCGTGCACTCGTTCATTGTAAATATAATGTAGTTCCATACCAGTCATAAAGACACTGCAATACTCGTTTTTAGTATGAGTTCTCATACTCTATTCAAATAAAATACACCAAGCTCCAGGACAGAACTGTTCTGGAAAGTTACGAAAAAGGCCACTGAGATTTGAAATCCAGCGCTAAACAAATACCCTAGTATTGAATAGCTTTCTTTATCGCTTTTATTATTTGGAACACAAATTGATAAGATTTGTTTTATTCTATGTATTATACTGATGACAGATTGAATAATATGCACCTGGGGAGCCAGATATAGAAAATTTTCCATCCTCTAAAGTTATGCATACTAAATTAGGAAGACCTTATTTCAGTGTCTGCACAGACGGTAAAGCAAGGTTACATTCTATATTCTAGGCCAGTAGAGGCCAACAACTTCAACAAACAGCCAGTTGAGTTTGGGTGCAAATAGCTTGTATAATATCAGAAAAGTGTGTCGATAGTTGCTACGATTATACGAAAACTCTCAAACATTTCGGTTTCCAGTTTTATATTAGGGTTACAATATATTCTTATATACTTATACTATTCTATTAATGATTATATCTGTTTATACTTTTGATTGTGTGTCTATTTATTCTTCAGTCTGATGCATTCCTTTTTTTGTGTTATGGAATAGGATGTCTGCATGTGACGGAGTAAAGTTAATATTGTCATCGCAATATGCAGTGTAGGGCGTTCACATAGTATACATTAGAGGAGGGCTGGACTCAGTGTAAAACATGTCTTAGGCATCAGTATAATAACACTGGTAACACTTTACAATAAGGGTAAATTAATGAACCATTAATGAACCATTAATTAACATTAGTCAATGCAGTAATAACCAATAACTGACAGTTTATTAACAGTTAACTAATGGTTAGTAACCATTTACATAATCCTAACCCTAACCCTAATCCTATCCTACTAACCGTAACCCCTATGCTAATGCTATTTAATGATTATGATTGCATTAATTAATGTTAATTAATGGTTAATCAATATACCCTTATTCTAAATGTTTACCATAACAATCTACAATGTGGTTCTCATCAGACCTAGCAGTAACACACCCCATTGTGTGACGGTGAGGTTTTAGAGTATAAATGAACAGTGTATAGGATGGGATATCCTCTTGCTCTCCCGTCTTGAGGGTCTGGCTGTAACCGAATTCCCATTCAACCACTTGAACTGCAAATCTACGACTTCTTGAACTGCGTCTTAAACTTAATTCGAATTAAGAAGAAAATGTTCCTTTCAGTTTATTTGTTATCTTCGACAACTTTTTTGGAGCCTACCTTGTGTCTACTTATTGCTTTTTTTAAAAGGCTAACCTAAAATACGAATTAATAATTGCAATTCTAACAAAACAACTTCAACAAGGGTAGCAGAACCAGTGTTTATCGGGCCGAACTTCGGACCACTACAAAGCGCGTCCAAATCCAATCCCAAAAATAACATTGCAGCCACGCTCACCGGCTTTACAGTCACATGCTTTATGCGTGTGCTGTAGCCTCGTTTGCCTTCCCCGGCTCATTACTGCTTTACCCCTCACTAACTCCAACCCCCCCCCCCCCCCCCCCCCCCCCCCCCCCTCCTTACTTTCACTTAATGTGTGTGTGTGGGGGGGGGGGGTTGGAGTTAGTGGCTCGTTGGTAATTGTTGTTCTTGTTTGTGATGTTGTTTATGGGTAATTAATGAGTGTGGATCAAAGGAAGGATGTGAAATCCTTCCCCCAGGACACCTATACAGTTTTGACCCATATCTCTCCTCCGTACACCCCCTCCCACCACCATCACCCCCCTCCCCCTTATACACCACTATAACCTAGGGAGGGGAGAGAGAGAGAGAGAGAGAGAGAGAGAGAGAGAGAGAGAGAGAGAGAGAAAGAGAGAGAGAGAGAGAGAAAGGAGAGAGACAGCGAGGCGGCGAGAGAGAGAGAGAGTGAGAGGAGAGAGACAGGGAGAGACAGCGAGAGAGAGAGAGAAAGCGTGCGTGTGAATACAACTGTCAGAGACAGCAGGAGAATTTGGGTTACGACGATCCGGCCTGTTAGGCACGGTGGGTTTTTCGGTGCTGTATGACGAGGGAGGGGGGGGGGGTGCCTCATGGAGAGAGTTTTGGCCACTAGCTTTGTCGTGGTAAACGGGCCGTATAGCCCAGCGATGGCAGGTTGCTGTGAGGCGCCTGTTGTGAAGCAGTTGGGCACTCAGGTACTGTAGAATATGCATAATGCAGAGATGAAGATCGCTGGTCCTGTTCCTTGAGAGGAGAGGAGAAGGGGTGGGGAGAAGAGAGGAGAGATGAGGAGGAGAAAGGAGAGGAGGGGAGAAGGGATGAGGAGAAGAGATGAGGAGGGGAGAGGAGAGAAGAGGAGAAGGGGTGGGGAGAAGAGAGGAGAGGAGAGGAGAGGAGAGGAGAGGAGAGGAGAGGAGAGGAGAGGAGAGGAGAGGAGAGGAGAGGAGAGGAGAGGAGAGGAGAGGAGCAGACAAGAGTTGTTATGGCGACGTGGAGAGAGCACACAGAAGCAGCGGGAGGGAGACTAGGAGAGAGCCGGAGATAGAGATGGAGAGACAGAGATAGAGATAGAGATGGAGAGATAGAGATGGAGAGATAGATAGAGATGGAGAGAGATAGAGAGAGAGAGAGAGAGAGAGAGAGAGAGAGAGAGAGAGAGAGAGAGAGAGAGAGAGAGAGAGAGAGAGAGAGAGAGAAAAGGGAGGTAGGGCGAAAGGCGGCATGAGTGGAGAGGCCATGGCAAGAGAATAAATTATTTACAGACTTCTATGTTTTTCTATAATATTTGAATAAATGACTCAACCGAAGGGGTGAGTTCAGGTGAGTTTGTATTAAAGTTAGACCTGCTCAGTTGTGTGAGTAACTGTAAGCAGAGTAATGAAGTATGGATCTTGCGCCATATGATCTATATTGACCATTCTGTCCTTCATTCATACACACATACGATATGGGGTATTTCCAAGCAATCAATATCAATGTGATATTTCTCCACACACACACACACTCACACACACACGAGGGCTTAAACGACTAATGACGTCTTTGTCTTGGCTTCCTCTTTCCCTCCCAAATGTTTTCTCAAGCAATCCACTGAGAAAAGGTAAACAGTACAAAACAACTACTGGATTTAATGGGGGACACAGCCATAATGGGTATATATTTGCGCCATATGCAGTAATTACGTTGAGCGAGGAAGAAACTGTCGAAACGGAAAAGTGAGGAAAGCCTGCCTGTCCCTTGACGCTGGGCTGGAATTGCTGGAATCACCTTCCCCTCACAGACAGCATCGGAAACAGATTGGAATTCAGCTGCGAAAACTACGTCCAATTATAACCAAATGTGACAGAGCATAAATAATGCACGAGAAACGGTAATTAACTATGACTACAGAGAGAGTAAAAATAACAACATTTTAGACGGAATGTTTGTAGATTCGTACGTTTAAAAATACAGGGGGAACTGGACTGCGGTTTTACTGAATCTCCATAAAAAGATGTGATAAAACTTATTAATAAGCTGCTAACATGCGCAGCACTCAACAAAGACATGACATGCAGGCATTCCCTCTTTCCTAAGGACTCTCGCCTACATCCTCTCATCTCTCCATACTATAAGAGACAGCGGCAGCTTCTTCTAACCACCAGGAAGAGCCCTGCTTCAGCAGATGGCTGACTGTAGGAAGAGACCAGAGTACAGAGAACAAGTAAAGAGAACAAATCACTTTAAAGTCTTGTTTCTTGCTTCCAGGCCTGAAAAACATCATTAGCCACAACTGTTCTGCTACCAGCCAACGGCAGCTGAGGTACTCTCTACCAGCTAATGGCAGCCAAGGTACTTTCTACCAGCCAATGGCAGCCGAGGTACTTTCTACCGGCCAATTGGATCATAGCACTCTTTGCAGTTTTTACAGTATTTCACAAAATTCTTAGGCTAGATAACTAGTTGGGCAGATAGCTCATTTTTCCCCACTCAGGTGAGGAGCCAAGGCAGGCGCATGCACCTAGCGTAACATAGTGTAACATAGTGTAGCATTAGCATAGCATCTGCTCGGTGTACCGACCCAAGTGTTCCATCCGGTGCCAGGCTCGCTCCTGAAGCACTGTGGAGACTGTCAGCTCAGCAAATGAACAAATAAATAAGTAAACGCCTTTAAAAATGCATCACACATACATGTGCATGAATAAGTGAAAAGATGGCTTTCCCCAAACACAGCCCGAATTATTTCTTATTAAAGAAATATAAAACTGGATGAATTATTAATGCTGAACACCGCGCGCGCCTCCGCTACTCCCCCCCCCCCCCCCCCCCCCCACCCCCCCCTCTCAATCTCCACCCACAGAGACAAGGCAAAATAAAACACACGCATGAACACAAACATTGTGAAAACCGACCACTGTTCTAGCGTCGACCTCATTGTCCGTGAGAGGAACATCTCACCGCGAGTGGGGAACAATCAGGCTAATAGGAAACACAACATGGCGATAAGCAAACAGCTGGGTTTTACAGCTGCTGCTGCTGCAGCCCCGTGATTGGTTATCAGCTACAGCGCGTGCCAACATGACACCATCATTAGAGATCGACCGTTGTTCCGACAGGCTGGCGTGTTCTTTGTGGAGGAACATCTGCTGGATTGAAGAGTAGAGAAACGCTGCCTAGCGTTGGAAAACAAGCTCGTTTTCAAATGTTCGCAACTTTGGGAATAATTAGTCGGTAGTTTGGTTTGGTACTTTCAATCGGTTGCCCCGTTTCTAGTTTGCAGATTAAATTTCACAGGCAATCACGTAGAATGTTTGTAAGTTTGGTCTGTGACAATGAACTCTACCGCCGTAGAGCTGTCTCTCCACTGAAACTATTACAAGTATTAAGGGCTATCAAATTATCGCTTTTTTTCTTCTTATGACTGCAGCTTGTAGTAATGGTTATTTAAATGTAAGACTGAATGAATTTACAACACAAAGGAAGTATATTTAAATTAAACTACTATTGTTTAATTGCATCTTTGATAATTGAGAATCCATTACAAAATGGCAGTTATTGAAAATCAGGAAGGCATTGACACCCATTGTTGTTTGTGTGGATGTGAAAATGAAGGTGAGTGCTTCTGATCATAACAAATTTGTTAATAAAATACTGTATTTTTCATCCTGTAATTTCAATGACATTGCAGTTTTACATATTGCACTTTTTAGACCATCCCTAAACATCCGCAGGAAAAGCGCATCATAGCTCGACATTCAAAGTCGTTTATTTGTAATATCGAAAATGTTTGTGATACAAGCAGCGAACTAAGAGTCTGAAATATGGCTAAATGTCCAGTCTTTACAACAACACTAATCTGTAAAAAAAATCGGTCCTCCTTTCAGGGCGCTATTGTGTTATGCAAAGGGTAAAAAAGTTGAATGTCGAATATACACCTAAAATCACTGCGGTAGTTGCGGTAGGGTGTTTTGCTTCGAGGTGATATGCCAAAGACGAATACACGGTTTGCCTTTGCAAACGGTGCAGATTACTTTTGTTTTCTCCAAAGCTCTGTTGGGCAACTTTTTCAAGTGAAACTTTCCGACTAAAACTCCATCCTTGGAGTCATCATCACTCACCTCGATGAGTTTCCGCTCGTAGCTCGCCGCTAGCTCTTCAATGTCCTCCATGGACTTGGTCTGAGGGGCGGGAGCCTGGACCTCACTGGACCCCAGTATCGGAAGGGCTGAGCGGAGAGACACACGTAGAGAGAGAGAGAAAGAGAGAGATGAGAGAGAGACACAGAGAGAGAGAAAGAGAGATAGACAGAGAGATACAGAGAAGATTGAAAGAGAGAGCGAGACAGAGGGAGAAATAGAGATAGAAGGAGAAAGAGAGAGTCAGAGAGGAGTGTCTATTATATATTTATCTAAATATATATATATGCCCGAACAAAAGCACATATACAAGCACATATACTGTACGTTACAAAGATGTGTGCAGTCACACACACACACACACACACACACACACACACACACACACACACACACACACACACACACACACACACACACACACACACACACACACACACACACACACACACACACACACACACAGCCCCTCTCCTTGGTTTGCTTATGGTTGCCTTCTCCGGTCACAATTTTGCCTCAACTCTTCTCCACCTTTAACCTACGTTTCTGTCGGACGTAGGGCTGGGCGAAAGAAAATCAAGAGAATAATGCATGATATGCACACATTTTATACAAAATACCATTCTACACAGTCTACTGTATATTAAATTAACATTACACAGATGTTTATGGAAATGTTGTATGGTATCAGACTAGAACTACTTTTAGTCAACTAATGTCCCTGACATTTCAAAACACATTTTTCATTTAAGGGCGTATATTCTCATCGTAATTGTAAAGACTATAAAACAGGCTATCACGATAAGTCTATATTTTCATTCCATTTGAATACCATTCAAAGACATTGAACGATGATATTTAATCATTGCCAAGCACTTGGTTGGACATCACCATTAGGCTTGTATTAAAGCAATATCCACTATCTTTATCATCGTATAGGAAAAGACAGGAGAGGGAGAGTATGGCGAGGGAGATAAGGGAGCGAGAGGGAGAGTAGGGAGAGAGAGGGAGGGATAAAGAGTAAAAGAGTGAAAGAGATAAAGAGAGGAGGAAGACGGACATAAGGGAGAGGAGAGAGAGAGGGAGGGCACAAGCAGATGTTGCAGACGAAGAGATGTTGGGCAGGCACCTGGTCTGCAATAACAGAACTAACTAAGCGGGCCTTCTAAACAGCTGCAATCAGACAGTGTGTGTGTGTGTGTGTGTGTGTGTGTGTGTGTGTGTGTGTGTGTGTGTGTGTGTGTGTGTGTGTGTGTGTGTGTGTGTGTGTGTGTGTGTGTGTGTGTGTGTTAGCATTCAACAACCCCTGAAATGCATTTATTTTCATCAAAGTGTCAATGTTTCTCATTAAGCTTGTAGCTCTATTTTTGTAATGATTTGCAACATTGCACATCGTTTTCTGTATGTGAATAGGCTAGACAGGTGTATATGGGAATGTGCGTTTGTGTGTGTACGTCCTCAAGGGCTCCAAATTCCAAATGTGTGTGTGTGTGTGTCTGACTAATATTACCCAATCGCAAAGAACAAAAGCGAACACTCAGATCAGTTATTATTATCATTAGACACCTCATGATTCTCCGTGTGGGGCAGTAAACAGAGAAGAGGGCCACCAATGGGTGCAATGCATTGCTTGCTTCATCCATAAGCATCTGTCTGTACACCCACAGCCATCCAGCACGCCCTCTGAGATCCCCAACAGGAAACAAGGAACAGGGTGTCGTCGTCCCCCACCCGGACACTCTGGGCCCCCTGGATTGAATCCACTCAGTATTACATGCAGGGGTCGCACGCTATGGCGGGTGCAATCTAGAGGGTTACGCCCTGCTAATTCCGTGAACAGATGTGGAACGATGTCACAGTCGGAGCGCTGTGAGATTGGTGCCCGGGTGAATCTCTTCCGTATCGTATCTTTTTATGAAATCTCTCTCTCTCTCGGTCTGATAGAATTCCCTGTGCGCCGTGTCGGCAAAGGGGACAATGCTTTGTTTTTTGTAATTTTAACGGCAGTGAGATATCCTTGTTTGAGGTTTCTTGTTTGTTTGTTTGGCTCACTGTGCAATTTTGTTTTTCCTTTGTTATTCACCTTTTCCTCCATTCTCCTCCTCTATGCTATTATTATAAAAGAGACAACGGCACCTCACCCTAACTCGATACCAGACGGTGATAAACAAACCTTTTCAACCTTTACGTTGTTATCCATCATCCTCTTGTATATTCTCTCTGCCCTTTCCATTTCACCGGCACTTTTTTATTAAAATGTTTTTGTCCGTCAACGGACAAACGAAAAAATTTCATTCCCTAAGGCCCTGAGCTTCTGCGTTCAGCCGTTGCAGCTTTTCCCCATCAAATGCTAATAATGTTGTGCTCTGAAGAGCAGTCACTTCCAACCATGCATATCAATAGAAAACCACAGTGTGACTCTTATACACACACAGGCAGCCGGGCTGCTTAGCGCGCTGAGCACACAGCGACTGCGCCCGGAGAACCGCAGCGGTGCTCGGTGGAAATACACACTGAGACTCAGGGTTGGTGGTTTGTTGTTAGAGAACAAGTTCAAATATTGCACAGTGAGAAACACTGCAGACACTCCTCCTGCGCTGTCTTATACTACTGTGTTAGGCAGCAGTGTGTGCTCACATAGACATACCTACACATGCATTGCACAAACGTGTCCAGGACTTACATGTTGCTGACTGGGTCGGATTGGGAGCCGCCAGGCGGCTAGCAGACTTAATTAACGTCTGCTAGTCATAAGCAATCTTCTTTAATTTACTAATCACCCAAAGGTTGTTTCCTGCTGATAACACCATTGGACATGTGTGTGTGTGTGTGTGTGACTTGTGTGTGACGCGTGTATGTGTGTGTGTGTGTGTGAGAAGCGTATGTGTGTGTGTATGTGTGTCTATGCATGTGCACGTGTGTGTGTGTGTGTGTGTGTGTGGGGGTTGCCATGAAACCATGAAAGCTGTGCAAAGGTGAGTGGCACAACACGAGAACAGAGGACAGAGACCACAATGATGACAGAGAGAGAGAACTCTGAATGATTACATTCCTATGATTTCAGCCTATTACACAAGAAGACCATCACTGTGCAAATGCACACATGAATTGAGGTGCTCGAGAAGTACAGACACACACGTACAGAGCCTAGACCCAGTGAGGGAAAGCATTCAAGGACTCAACAAGTGAGCAGGGAGGTGTGGAAATGGTCATTCTCCTCGCTCTGATGGCCTCAATCAATGGCCTCCACTCTCGCTCCAGTCCACTTAGAGCTCCACTGATCACTGGAGACAGAGAGTGCTACTAGCATGGCCACACACAAGCACACATGCATGCACACACACAGACACACGCACGCACAAGCAGAGATACATAAGACGAAGATCCATACCAATCGTGGTGGCTGGAGATGATGTAGCATCTAAAGGGTTAATGTTCCAACGGCACGCACCCACAACGGATACACAAAGCCAGACCATAAACGCATGCTTGAACAGTCGTGACTCATATACACTCACTCACACACACACACACACACACACACACACACACACACACGTGCACGCACAACTGCAAAACACGCATATACATTCTGACAGTTGAGTTGCAAATAACCAAATGTACTATTCTATGTCGTACTCCTACATACTACATCAGTTCAAAACAGAGCTCTCTACCTTTTCCATTCCATAAAAAAAGAACTCTCTGCCAAATGTCAGCTCAGCTCCTATCAACTGCAAAACCCATACAGTAGGGTAGTGGTGGTGGTGGTGGTGGAGGTTGGAGTATGCCCAGACCGTCTGTGTGCTCTGCAAGCCATTCACAAATTCAGCTCCTTTTTCTGTCTGTGTGTCCGTGTGCATGTGTGTGTGTCTGTTTGTGTGTGTGTGTGTGCGTGTTTCCAAGTGTTGAAAATAGCACCAATCACTGCAGCCAATCAGGGTTGAAAACCACAGCTCGTGGCGGCGGCCTGGCATGGTAGGACAGCAAGGAGCAGGAGGAGGAGGAGAGCGGTTGAAAGTAAAGCAGACCACCACTTTTCCCCTCCTTTCCTAGAATAACTGTATTCTTCTCACCCTGCCTTTTCACTCCAATCACAACCAGTCTCTGTGGCAGCCATAGTGAGTTTTTCATGAGTTGGACGGCTTGAGGCTGGTAAAACACAGAAATAGGATGTGAATGTTCTGTCTTTGTCCACCATTCCTGACAGAGAGGAAGAGAAGGGCAAGTCCCGCCTTCATGGTGATCATGTGATTCCAGTGACCAATCACAAAATGTCACGTTTTGATATTTATAGAAGCTTTTTTCTTCCTTTTAAGTGATAATAATTATGTTCATTTATGATCATTTTCAACTTTAAATATGATACAAAAAATTGGCTTTAATTGTATTATAATATTAAAATAATTATTACATCATCAAAACCATGTATTGCTATGAAAATCATACTCCAACACTAACAACCCGAACAAGGTTGGATGAATATGAATATTTAATCAATAGTAATGCTAATGAATTGCAAAAATAGCATACTAAACCAGCAATAAAATACAGCTGGAGCCTTTTCTACATAAAGGTATGAATTAAGTTGTGCATAAAGGCAAGTTTTCAATCAATACTTTAGCAATTAGACACCGTTGCATGAAATGAGTATATTTTAATGGAACACTTATTTTCCTACGCCTCGCTAGACATTTCAGGGGCTTAATTGGGCATTTTCAAAATCAGAGAGAACCATAATTGGATTATTGTGCTGAACGTGTAAACAGCCACTGTCTCTCACGGTTACATTCAAACAGAAACACACATACACACACACACACACACACACACATACACAGACAAGTACTCCCCCCCCCCCCCCCCGTTGATGGATTCATGAATGTCAAACAACAATTTCAAACCTATGAAAATAAAAGTATAATTTCTATCTTACCCAGTTTATATTGAGCAGTTTAAATGCGACAAAGGGTTCTCCAGGGAAGAAAACCCAAGTAATAGGGATAGAAGTAGAGAGACAGAGAGATCAAGAGATAGAGAAATACAGAGATACACCGATATAGATTTAGAGATAAAGTGTGTGTTTTACACAAACCTGACCATAACTCCTCCCTTGAGTCAGAATGCTTTGGTCTCTCGCCATGCAGTCATGCTGCCTGCGACCAGGGGAGACAAAGTGACGGACGACCAATCATTTCCAATGCAGCTCGGAGTCAGCGGGCGAGAGTGGGCGGAGTCACCCTCCACAAGGGAAGAATAAGTCGAGCAGAACGCAACTTCAGGTGATTGATCCGCGACGGGCAAAACAGGGGGCAGCAAATTGGAGGGTGGACCTGCATATTATTTGCTCTTCCCTCGTTTAGAATGATCCGTCTGATTTCAGCTCCCATCGATCCAAAAATGGGGCGACGGCTTATTGTTTCCTGTTACCTATGTCGTCGTCTCCTTGTGTATTTGTAGACAAATAAACAAAACTAATAAAATATGGAGGTTGTCTGGATCCCTGGCAAAATATAGCAGTTAACCAATAATGGGTGAGAGATTGTCTGGATAACGGTGAGGTTTGGTGGTTGTGGTGTGTGGGGGGCGTGGCTGAGCGCCGGCCGAGGGAAACAGACGCAGCTGTAGGAGATGAGCACAATTAGGAAGGCGGATATAAATACTAACGTGCTGGTGTGCTCTCCCTACAGTGAGGTCGGGACCGCGAAGACCGTGTTGCTCAGCGTCGTTCTCACGTGTGTGCGAAGTTGACTGAGACAGCGGAGGTCGGCCACTCGGTGTCCCCTCCGCCAAACAAAACAAAAAACTCGCTGCACGCATTTTCTGTGTTCCCTCGTTTGTTCGAACCCTGTGAGTAGCGTAGGCTTCGCTACAGAGGTCAATCGATCATTACCACACAGCAAACCTTGAAGGAAATCCGAAACGTCATAAAGAAAGAAAGAAAGAAAGAAAGAACAAACAAACAAACAAACAAACGAACGAACGAAAGATCAAACGATAGAACGTAAGAACGAACGAAAGAAAGATCAAACGAAAGAACGAAAGAAAGACATCACTAGGAAGCTGTAAGGTAAATCCAGACCATTGAACACTGCACACATGCTGAGCGAGCATGTCGCTATGAATCCATCATACCTACCTAACATGTATAACATGTATATACTGTATGTATGCGTCTACTCTATGCTCTTATGTAAGGCCAATAAACGGTGAAGCCCCAAAGCACACGGAATGCAAATGTAGCAGGGCTGTGGTTTATCGCTCCCTTTGTATACGACTCTGCAGGAGTCTATTCAGGTCGGCCTTGTCAGGACAGACACTAAATAATGTTTTTTAATTCAGCCTCTGTCCCGACATGGGCCTAGCAGTGTATTTGAAGATGTGTGATTATTAATCATTTCTTTTAGTTTCATGTTGGGTTGGGTTTTGTTATAAATATATAGCGTGTGTCTTATGTCACTTATTAGTCGAGTAAATCAAAAAAGAATATTACGGTGAACAAAGCAAGAAAAGTAAAACACTTAGACCTCAAAATGTCTAAACGGCAGAGCGTCCGTGTTCAATCTCCTGAAACATATTCAAATGCACGTATTAAGCATTCATGCTGGCACTTGCACTCTCCAATCCTTATGCATGACGAAGCTCACACCATTTCATAACCACTCCCTTCAGGAAAATAAAAAGGGACACACTCGGTGGAAGAATAACTAAGACAATAGGAATACATTTGATTTAAAAGCCTTTCTTACAAACTGGCCACACATACAGACACACACACACACACACTCACACAGTTGACCCACTTACAAAGAACACTCTTTGACCACTGTCGTAATGTATTTACGTTTGCAGAAGAACAAAACATGCTGATGTACACATATGCAATAGGAGCATGTGCTTGTATGGCTGCCATGGGCTGCCAACTCTAACATTAACCCTAACCCTTGTAGTTGGGATTGTTTTTCTCGCTGGACTTTATTTCATCAGAGCATCTGAGGATTATGGTATTAAGTGTAGTTTCCATGCACAAAGGAACGTAGGGAAACAAGTATTGAAAAGAAATTACAGGTCACAATGTGCTTGTTCAACACAGAACTGGTATGTTGAGTCATCAGTGCATCGAGACTGACGAACGAGAGTGATGGGGAAAGACAAGATCAGACGGACGGACAGACAGACAGACAGAAATCCGGAATTACGTTGAATCCATTCCCGTCAGATGAAAGTGAATTTTGACAGCTAAAGAAAATAACATAGGTGTGACAGAGCCAGCACCAACTAACATCCCAAACATGAGAAACTGACTGTGTCAACCAAGAAGGATGCATCCATCCCCCGCCCGTCCCCATCAGTCCTTTCAGCGGCCAAAACAACCCCACAGCATCCCGAGCACCGAAGCCCTACGAGACCAGGCCAGACTATTTCCAACCCCCTGTCCTGAAATAAACCGCTAGTCGCATGACACTCCGGCGCCAGAGGATAAAGAAGAAATAATAAAACGTCCACAGTCATCAGGACTATTACCATCGGGCGAGGCGGGAGCCAGAACGACCGGCCGCATTAGACATGCTAATCACATCTCGGTCGCGCCGGGCGTGAGCGGAGTTAAATCTAGTTAGAGTCCATAATGACGGCGAGGACTGTGTTTGCACCCAGCAGAGCGGGATCACAAGCCCTAATCCACTGTTTGACACCCCCATCCCTCCCCTCCCCTTCAACCCCCCCCCCCCCCCGTTCCCCGGTCTGTGACATCAGAGCCACTAAGGTCAGGTGACGCCAGGCGGGCTGAAAGTACCTTGGCGCGTCTCCCGCCGCTCAAACAGCCGGGGAAAAGGTCACCATGGCAACACCAAAGCCGCGTTTCTTGTTAGCGAGACTTTTCTTTTTGCTTCTCTGATCATGTAACCCGATCACCGGCCCCACTCTTCCCTCTTCTCCCCTTCAGCCACAGAAGCTTTGATAATTGACTGCCATTTTAGAAAGTAAATCGAATTGCTTTTTGGATATTGTGTTAATTTCGCTGACGTCGCTAAAGGTTAGGGTTTTGCGTGTGGAACAGCGGCACTGGGGCCGTTCTCTCTCTCTCTCCCTCTCCCTCCCTCCCTCCCTCCCTCTCTGGAAGGGGGTTAGAGGGTGTCTATTTAATTTACGACTGACCCGATCGGGCAAGACAAATAACCAAACAGGGCCCGTTTTATATGTAATCCTGGGTCCTCACAACAACAGCTTGTAAAGCTAGCAAAAAATGCTAAGGGGTTCCTTGTTAACAGGGGGTGTTCTGGTATCGACTTCCGCTGAACACTCTTTCTTGATCCGTGTTTGGTTCATCTGAGGGGTTCGACTTGATAACGTTGGGGTCATTTAAAAGTTAGATATTACACTAGCTAAGAAAAGTAAGCTTGAGGTTGATTAAAATTATAAAAAAGTAATAATAGAAAATCGAATGTGCTCCGGCCGAAGCAGCATTAGAGGTAGAAAATCTATTCAAGGGTCACTGAATCCCTTTTTTTTTTGGACGTGGTTATATGTCTTATATGTTTTTCGACACAGTAATCTGTGCCATTGTATCACTGTTACTGAAATAAGACTGCCATTTAAAGAAAACAGGAGAAAAACTGTTCCACTCTTCTCCGAACACAGGTAGTGTTCCTTTCATGATGTCGAAGTGCCTTTAAGTACACTCTGTCACGACTCTGCAGGGACACCTGCAGCGGTGTGTGTGGATGTATGGAGCTCTGTCTCGGCAGTGGTTGCTGTTGATGGCGGTGTCCGAGAGAGTGTTATAGCTTCTCGGACACTTATACTTTAACGCCACAATGTGTGGTGCATTTCTTATTCAACATCCCTCATTATAACACTCATACACAACGACGGTTAGAGGGCAAGCTTGGAGTGGGGGTGCGGAGATTAAGCTGAAACAGGGGGATCACTTACACTTTAACATTAATAACATTACCAATATACATACAACGGAATGGATGTACTACATCCAGGCAAACACAATTAAAAATTAATGAATAAATAATAAATAAATAAATCCAAATGAGAAGAGATTTCAATATGGAATGAATGAATAACCAATTAGATAAGACGCTAATACCCAAGACCACCACTGACCTTTGTCTAAGCGGGGCTCTTAACCACTAAACCCTGTGGGAACAAGTTAAGACATCTAATCAAATTAAACCTGAAGTATTGTCGACAGAAAGGGCAACAGATACAACTTCACCTCAGATTTTCCTTCAATTTTCTCTAAAATATAGAGATATCTATTTTAGAGTCACCTTTGAAAACCTTTTTATTATAACACACATATTTATCTTTATTTGTAGTACTAAGTCAATGCACAACAAAACAGCAACGATCGTTTACTTAAGATGAGGTGAGAGGTCTTGAGATACACATGATATGTAAATGTTATATATTGGGAACCATGGCTTTCCACTTACGACATCCTCATCGCATTAATCGGCTTGCAATAGCCTGAAGAAAAACATCTGCGTGATTTATTTAGTAAGCAAATACAGAAAAAAAAATGATTACTTTTAATTATCGCTCCTGTTTATATTGTTTTATTTTTTTATAACTCAATTTAGGACTTAATTTAAAACTTTAAAGGAACAAATATTGGGTGAACAAGGCCCTGGGCTCTGCTGGGTGGTTCAGCTCTCAGACGTGCCAACCGCTTTCTGTTTAACGACCCAAAATGTTTAAAGCGACAGGCGAAAGTGGTCACTTTAAACACACTTTCACAGCTCTGCTCCTCCAGCGCCGTCGCTTTAACAAAAAGTAAAACGAATGAAGCCTGACCTCATTAGCAACGATAAGAGCGATGGAGCGTGCCCGCCCAGGATCATTCATCACGGGCCTGGATGAAATGTAAATGCAGCGACCAGCCAACCATCTGGCCCTGACATTTACAAGTGTACCCCGGCCCAATAAGCCCCCCAGCACCACCACCAACACCACCACCACCATCATCATCACCACCACCCATACTCCAACAGAACCACGACTCGGCGCCCGGGTTGACAAATGAACACGTCTAGACTCCCTGTCACGGACGGCTGCCCCCAAAACACACGTCACCGTGCCACCGCTGGGTCTTACACACGGCCTCGTGGGCTGTGTCTTGGGCTTTTGGAATTGGATTCAGTTTACGTCGCGGATCAAACTGCCGGGCACGCAGCACGGTTTGGATCAGTGGCAGGCGTGTGGAACAGGAGGGAGGTCGAGTTACATTTCGCCTAGTCCCACCAATCAATCTACAGTCTGATGGCAGACGAGCTAGAATTTGGGTGAAGGGGAAGTTTCACTTTCATATTTGTTTAGACCAATTATGTCACTGTAGGCGGGGATCTGTAAGCACCTAATTAGCGAACACAAACTCAGCCAGCAGCAGTAAACTGTAAAAAGGTATCTGGAATGAATTCAAATCAACATCGCGTAGACTAGCCACTGTAGATTTACACATATTAAAAACCCCACTTGAAAGCTTCGTCCACTCGTTTTCTTCAGTACAATATCTCTGTAACAAAACAGGAAATAAGGCATAACTCCGCCTCTTGCGGTTTTTGGTTTCCGGCCCAGGCTCTGTGCCGTCATCCCCCTAGAAGTTCAGCTATTACATTGTAGGGCCGCTGGATCCCAGATTACCTTTCTCCTGACTGGGGGTCTGACACCCTAACCGCTACATTATCCTGCCCGCGTTCCTGCAGGGCTGGCATGTTGGGAGAGTCTGGCATTGAGGTTGGTGACCCGTGCTGGTTTCTAGATGCCTGGAGGGGACGTAGAGAGCTAGTGTGCCAGAAGGCCCATTAAGTATGAATGTCTCCGTCTGGTTGAGAGTCCAGGAGGAAGGGGAGAGGAGGCCATGAGCCCGGAAGAGAGCAGGAGGAAGGAGAAGTAAATAACAGAATAGTACAAGAGACGATAGAAGAGAAGGGAAGAAAGAAGGAGAAAATTAAGGGATATTGAAGAGAAGAGAGATTGAAGACAACAACAGAAGATGAGAGGAAAATCCTCCTATGGGAATACGAATGCTTATGCACTTCAATCATCCATCCGCTGTTGTGTTGGTCAGACAACCTTGTTCAGTTTAAAAGCAAATGGAAAGCAGGCTGCGCCTGATACGAAATGAAAGGAAGAAACAGAGGGAGAGAGAAGAAGGGGAGAAATGAGAGCGGGAACAAGTGAGAGTGACAGGGGGGGAAACAGAACGGCCGCAACCTATTAGCAAGTGTAATTTAGACATTTCCTATTTTAGAGAGCAGAAACCCAGAGAGAGAGAGAGAGAGAGAGAGAGAGAGAGAGAGAGAGAAAGAGAGAGAGAGGAGACATGGCAGAGCGAGAGACAAAGACAGGTGGAGGTGAAGGGAAGAAAATACATGAGAGGGATAGATCAGGAAGGATGAAGGGAGCGATGAAGGACAGGAGTGTGATAAATATACCAGGGGAGTAGCTGGTTCCATTTGATTATTATGGTCTGTCCAGGCTGAGGGAATAAGAGAGCAACGCACACGAGTACACAGTGACACACACACGCGCACAGAAGCACACACGCCACTCTAGAGAAGGCCTCTGACTCTGATCAATAGTAAACAAACAAGTGGGCTTTGAGGAAAGAAGGAAAGGAAATACTTTTTCTTACAACACTACACACGTCTTGGAACACCCCCACCCGCCCACCCAAACACCCACCCACACACACACCAACTTGTTGACCATGATCACCATCTATCTTGATCATCATCAGAATCGTCTTTTGTCACCTTCATCAAGTTATTTGTTAACAGACACAGACCAGACAAGTGATTGCAACAAGTCGGCCAATGTCAAACCACAAAGCCCTCTGACATAACAACAAGGAACATAAAGAAACTAACTGATCCATAATGACTGAGCGCTTGTGAGAAATGACAGCGGCTTGACTTCTCACAAGCGCCGGGAACAAAAGGCAAAGCTAATTGGGAGACAAAAGCAACAGGACGAAGATGGGCGAATTCTTTGGTTATTTTGCTTTTTGTTTTTTGTTTTTTTCCTCGAGGCGAGAGCCGCGCACGTTACATAGCGCACATTCGCGATGCGGCTGTAAGAGTTCACCGATGCTTTTTGGTGTTCAACCTGCGGCTGAAACAAGACGTGACCTCATTAAGCAGTTCAAGCGCACCCCACTTCTCTCGCGTCTCACCTCCCGAAGAAAACAAAGACAGATGGGGACAAAGATGCGACAGAAAGAGAGAGTGGAATGGAGAGAGAGACGGATGTTCCAGGGTTGTGTCTGTTTGTTTTGTTCTTCCGTGGCCTTACACGATTGTCATTAGTCACTCAACCTTTTCTCAAATCAACTTGGTCAGACGCTCATGGTCTTACACAGCGAGGTCAGAGCTAAGCCATGCGCTTTCCGGAACTCTTAAGCGGAGTATGCATCTCATTTACCTCGTAGACCATTATGGTAAATCTGTATTAAGGATGACAGTGTCTGTCTGTCGTTCCTCCTCGTATGCCCATGAAGGATCAGACAGAGATTGGCCACGCTGTGCCGGAGAGTTATGGACACACTGCCATCTATGGGCCAAAGACATGGCCTATGGGCCTCTATTGTCTAAGTCGGGAACAGCTTGATAGGCTCACAGAATAGACTAGACAGACAGAATAGAGAAAAAGGTTTCACTAAACAGCCTGCAGATGGTCAGTTCAATAAAGCAATATGCAAATACCATTGCATGACAATACGTCGTTATTTCAGTTAACGTTAGAAAATGTATAAACACATTCGGCACTTTCAATTTTCTGTTTGGACACAATGACAACACAATTTCTTCAAGTTAGGATCTATACACGAAATCCAAATGTGTTGTATGTGAAGGTCCAAACAAAGATAGTTTTGCCGCCTGTGTCTATACACACCAAAGTTCAACCTCACACTAGAAAAGTTTCAACAACTTGGGGGCCACTTCCTGTGTGAGCCACTCATAAACAAACACTCGGCGCTGCATATGTGATTTAATCAGGAGAAGGGCCAATTACATGGGACGACGAGGGTGCTATCAAACACTGAAGTTCAGACGTCTGTTAATCACGGACGACGATGCTAAACTTAAATCAGTTACAGCTGCAGGCACCTCATCAGACCCCCCTCCAACATCCACTGAGACGCGCCATGCCCCGTCAGCTCGTTGTCCCAGACGCCAGCCACAGTCGCGGCCGTCGGCAACACAACAGAGTTACGAACAACAACCAGGGCGGAGAGAATACCCCCCGCCGGGCGTCTCAACTCCGACCGACAGAGATTTCTTCCGAGTCTCTGGGCGTCATCAAGCCAAATTATCAAGCATGTCTTCGCAGAAGAAAGGGCGCCGGTGTAAACCAATGCCTCGGACCGGAAGAGAAATGACCTCTCGTGCAGGAGAACAACGACATTGAGACGGATGACATTCGGCACGCCAGCCACCTCCCCGCCTGCATTACGCCGCGCACGCACAAACACGGGCAAACAATCATTAAGAGGCGACTTTCATGTTGTCTACTCTCCTTCTGCGGTGGTGTCACAACCTGCCAGACAGAGTCAGCTGGAAATTTGGTTGAATGGATTTATTCCCACAAGTGTAAAACAAACAAGGCAGAGCACTTCATATTCATTTCAAAGCAGTGGAGATGAAACAGACACGGTATATATTTGAAAGTGATTTTGCCGACACCTCTACCTCACACTCTCCGAGATCTTTGACAGCAGCTCAGTCGAAGCAGCCCATGCTAATGGCATTCTTACCTCCGACAAATACTCCACCGAAGAATGTGGAGGTGACATGGTGGCGCAGAGTTCAAAGGTCAGCGTGATTAATCAAATATATCTGCAGGTGTTACTTCAGCTCTTCGAAACACTATTTTTATTTTATTAACATGGATTATTAATGCCGGCCATGCTTTGATGGTACATACGGAGAATAGAGTGAGAGTACAAGAGGAGTTTCCATCGAGATTCTGAAGGAAAGGAAAGAATAGGGGGAGAGAGAGAGCGAGAGAGAGAAAACAAGAGCAAACTACCAAGGCCTAGCACCCAGTGCTAAATATTTCAATCACAGATTAAATAGCTGTGAAAAGTCGTTTGATCCAGACTACATAGACCCGGACAAAACAAGCGTTTCCCCTTTGAGCCGGCTAGAGCTCAGTGGGGCTCGCTGATGGGGCAAGTCTAGGAGATTACTCAAAAGAAAAACCTTTTGCAAAAATGGGCATTTCCTTTGAGTGACTTCTCACTTGATAAGAGGACCCCACCGTCTTTTTTGTATTTGATTTGTTCTGATTCGAAGATAATAAAAAGAAAACTGACAGCTTGGGTTACAGGCAACAGGAAAATAGGTGGAATAAAGAATGAGTACGAGGCAATACTCCTTCAATTTGAAAGGAAACTTGTAGCAGCAAGGGGGGTTTTAGAGGACAAACAAATGTTGCACATTATGGGCTTGGAATTCAGTCAACGTTTCCCTTTGATGGCACAATTTGTCACCCATGAATATACAAGGGGCCACTCGAATTGCAGCTTCACAAGTTAGAAAAATTGGTCTGAAACAATGTTTGTAAATGGGGTGCGCCAACGTTCGCAATACTGCTTTACTATGCATTGTTCCGTTTCACTATACATATAGAAAATACGCCTGTAATGAATGCCTCTAATTATTAATTGTACTATATATAGTGTGTCGTAAACGTAATTCCGAACTGCTATAGAATGCTTTAGTAAGATCACACAGTGGTAGTTGCATTAGAAACCTATTCAGGAAAGTAGTACACTGAATAAAGCTTTATTTTAAACCATTTCACTGCGCAGTGAGGGAAAAGGTGCATTAGTAGCACACAGTGAAACGGCATTGCATAATGGGTCGGATCCCTCAATAAGCTGTAGTAAGAATAAATTACTTCGGTTTAATTAATCCTCTCAATTTCTTAACTAATCCTGGCTATATTTAATTTCCAATCATTCCAATCACCATCTCGAAGATCAAACAGGCTTTCCACACCTCTTTTATTCACGTTAATCTGAGCAGAGGGAATAAAGCTCAGAATAGAAATGATACATTTGAATTTGTCGCCATCTACTTTACGTACGTCATGTATATACGAACATACGGAGAAAACGTACACTCGACTGTCATGCACAACACAGAGCTCCCATACGCGCCGTGTGGAAGCTCAGCACCTCATCATCACGGCGGATGATTCCGTTTTGATCTCTGCTAATATCGCAAATCGGCGAACGGTGAAACATGAATTTACGACAATGTCACACAGCCACATTCGAGGCAAAGGCTGAGGTGCAGGGAATGCCGAGGTCTATATTGGGAGGGTTGATCTGATTATAGTGACAGTGGCTCTGATGAGTCACACAGCGGTGTGTCTGATGTCTTCAATCAAAACATTAGCTGTTCATTTTAAACCGCTTTGACTTTAACTACAAACACTGGCTGAACGTCTTCATAAAACAGCTACGCGTTAAAACTGGAAAAGCAGCTGTGCAATATGAGATGATTAGCTATGTATCTAATTATCTATGTTTCACTACAACATTTTGTTTTACTTTTATAGTACCATGGAAAATGCCTTATATTTATATTGTCATAATTGTACATGTTTCTACTTTATTTAGTAATTCATTTTATTATTATTAAAAAAATGATATTGCTAATACTGCTGCATACTATTGCAATGGTTTTGCACCATTAAAACCTCTTAAAGGTACGAAATTAGCATAGTCAATTAAAGTACTACCCAGCACGAGCCCAACTCTGCAGTAATAGTAACCCAATGGGGACTAATTAAAAGTGATTTAATCTAATTTAACCTAACAGCCTTATGGTGTTACATTCAAACTCGTATCAATATCCTGTATTTGTTTTTGGTGTTCCTTGAATGGCCCCCTGTATCCCACTGGAGCTCATAAATGATTAATTCCCTCTTGTTCCATTTCAGCTTATTTGTTTTATGGAAGTGTGTCAGAGTGTGGTTCCAAATGCTGTAATGTAGTCTAACCGTGTTGAATGCAGTATATGAATGATCTGTGACTTAGTCAGCTGCTTTTCTGAGGCAGACTAAGCTATTCGAAACCAAAGTGTATATTTTCACAAAAATGATGCTGTATAATTGTCACGAGATAAGTGGCCAGATAAAGCGGTGTATGCGCACGAGAGAAAGTGTGCATTGTACACGATTCAGTGTGGATGGGTAGAATGTCCAGAACGCTGGTGAAAGACCAAAACGCCCGCCATGCTGAGGCCATGGCCTGGAAGGGTTGGTTGGCGGGGAAGAGACGGGGACCGGTGAGTTCTACCGGATGCCCCAGGTGGGAAGAAGAGGAAGATACAAGAGGGCGGAAGAGGCGTTTACAGCTCGTCCTGTTGGTCTGAAGCTCCCAGAGAGGAAGAGGAAGAAGAAGACTAGTGGACCGAGGGTATGAGTCTCTAGGTCCTCGAGCCCGCCTTTTAACTTTCAGACGCTACTCCCCCCCGCCCCCCCCCCCCCCCCCACCCCGGGCTCTCTTCATCTCTGTCTTCAACAGATGGTTTGTTCTCCCTTCATCTCTCCTCCATTTATTCCATTTGTTTCTGATAATACCTCCATACGCTGCACAAACGTCCTGCAGAAACTCTTCCTCTGTTGTCATTTCTTCCACTCTCCTCTCCTCTTCACCCCCCCGTGCTGCAGCAAATCCCACAGATCTTTTGAAGGAGCAGACAGCGGCACTTTTCAACGAGCGCACCAGAAACGGGATGTCAGTTGTTTATCGAGAGCCGCGATTATCACAGAACACATTACTGCGCTAGACACATAAGTCACACACGCGCGCGCGCACACACACACACACACACACACACACGCACGCACACATATACACTCACAGACACACACACACATACACATACAAACAAACACAGACCCACACACGCACACACACACAGCGGAGTAATTCTATGAGAGGGGGTTGAGGGGTGGGTAGGTGGGTGGGTGGGGGTGGGAGCCAATACGCTTTGTGGTGCGGATAAGACTATAGAAATGTGCTGCTTTGCTGGTGGCACTTATTCAGCACAGTTTGAGAAGCTGCAGCTTCTTTGGGAGACTCGGCGGGATGTCAAATGAAAGAGCGGATGGTAATCTTTCAAACATGCCCGATATCCACTCCTGTGTCGTAATAACACACAATTAACAACAACAACAACAACAACAAGTAGGGACATGCTGTGGTACTCTAAGATTTTTTTTTAATGGTCCTCAGATAGAAAAAAAGCCAAAAAAAAAAGGCTACAAATGAGACAAAATGTCATTGTTTTTAAGTAGCGATTTTCTTTTAATGAGGATTTAAGCTAAGACAAGTTGTAAAAGACAAAGATGATAATGACAACTATTAACTAAATCCTAACAACAACAACAACGACGATAAGGACAACAACAGCCGGGGGGGGGGGGGGGGGGGGACAACCGAGACATACGCTAGTCAGAAATTCATTATCGACTCCGTAGGTGGGGTGTCAGCTACCCTGTGTCTGAACCCAGACCACGTTGCTTGGACCAGTGTGCCGGTTGCTTCCCATTATTATCCGACCCGTAGAGCCGCTGCCGCCATCTGGCCTGGCTCTACCCAGCATGCCTTGCGGCCGCTGTGGCATACAACAAGTGAACAGGATGCAGTAGGTGACTTATTCAGATCTTAAAAATGATCAGGTATGCCCTAAACACTTTCACGCAAACACACACACCCACCCTTAGGATCCCACACAGATTATTTAAAGCATGAATGTTTGCCTAACCAGGAATGCACAACCATAATGCCGTAATCGAATGTACTCCCACAAATGCTCTAGAAATAATCTTGCACACGAAATGATGCATACTACTCAACTACACACACACACACACACCGACACACACACACACACACTCTCGCTCAAAGTCAACATCCCATCACTGCCATAACCTGTGACTTTGCAGGGATTAGAATGAAAGACACATCACTGACTAACAACCTTTAAAAAGCAACAGCCGGTCTGACAAGCAGAGCTAGACCTCGACGCCCCACCACCACCACCATCACCATCACCATCACCACCACCACCATCACCACCACCCCACCTCCGTCTGTCAAACAGACATTTGCAGAAGGAGCCTGGTTGTCCAGCCATCCGCTTGCTCACTGCCATGCTGGTACTCGTGTGATTACAGGGCCCACTTCACACACACACACACACACACACACACTTAGCCCCCACCTATGACCACAAATGTACAGTTTGATTACAGGGCCCACTTCACACACACATGCACGCACACGGACACACACACACACCCTTTCACAGGTACACCCTCTACCTCTCACCTCCTGTTTGCTATGGATGTGTTCCCTCACCTCCCTCTCCCAACAGGAGACGGGATCCATTAACAAAACACAGTATGGCCCACATGCACTCATTCTGAATCTGCAAAACACACACCTACACACCCCAACCATTCATAGCATATCTATATCTGGGATCACTGGTAAATAGCACTCAACACATTAAACATGTTAACACACACACACAAGCAGATATTATCTATGCATAAACAAACATGGCCACGCATACATGCTCTCTCCAAATCGAAGTCAAGAGTCCCACTCACGTACTAACAAGACTGTGTGAGTGCATCCATTTCTTAGCATGGTTGTATGGAAAATGAGCCCTTAGACCGTGTGTTAGTTAGAGATACACTAGTCTCACAAATGAGACGTTAGATTAATAATAAAACTTAAGTTTAATAATCAAAAGTCTGATGGCAGACAAGCGCAAATCTGGGTGAACGAGCCATTTTGCTTCTTTCACTTCATATTTACAAGGGCACGCGGCAGCAGGTCGGTTTACTACAACGCCTTGTGTGTAATGAATTAGTTACACACTCAGATCAGGGGAGATGGGCGCTGTCAAACGCTCTCGGATTGGCCCGTTAAGTCCCCGCCACAGCGTTGAGAGGAGACAACCGGGCTGGTAGCATGGGACGCGACCAGCCGAGGGGCGGCCTATTAAGTGTTAACGTGTTGGTAATCCATTTCCTTATAGGAGATGAATACACTCCTGTCCACGCCGGGTTTAGTCACGGGCGAGAACACACACACACACACACACACACACACACATAGACAAGGGTAGCATGTGGCTGTGGCTGTGTGTGTGTGTGTGTGTGTGTGTGTGTGTGTGTGTGTGTGTGTGTGTGTGTGTGTGTGTGTGTGTGTGTGTGTGTGTGTGTGTGTGTGTGTGTGTTGAGGAAGAGTATTGTGGAGAAACGACACACACCAGTGAAGAAACACAACACCAGGAAACTACTTCACTACCAACAGCCAATAATTCCACAAACAACATTGAAATGTTTCAGAAACAAGACATCCTAGTAAAGCATGTCTCTGTTTCCCTGACAGCGGTTGTCTTTTTAACAGGATTCAGGGCTAATTGAATCGCTCACCCTGCTACTGGACACCGCAGACAGCCTGCCTATTAAAACCTGACAGTGTTTTTCGGGTGATAAACACCACGGACGGCAGGTTATCGGGGAGAGACGAAACAATAACAAGTGAAATCTGGCGGGGATGTGAGCGGCCGCCGGCTGGCGAGAGCTCCCTGCCATCAATAAGAACGGAGAGAACAGCACCCGAAGGGCTCCTGATGAATCCCCGTCAACGGAATCCGTGAGATGAACTCGGGATCAAATCCGCAAATCCTACCATTTTATTCTTCGTCCCCGAGGAAGCCCTCTCCTGTTACCGTCGTTCGCAAGAACAGAGCAATAATAAAAGAGAGTAACAAGATGAAAACAAAAGACTGCGGGGAAGAAAGAGGTCAAATGAACAGCTGGGAGTGGCTAGACAAGAAGTGAAGATCCAGAGCACGCGGCCCTCTGACCTCGTAATCGACCTCTCTTTGATATTCCCGCAATGGCTAAACCCACCAACCCTCTCACCGCTAAATAACTCCTGATATCCATCACCCCCCCCCGAAGGCAGAGCCATTCTTCATGGGCTGTACAGTACGGCCAGGCCAATATCAGCCGGGTGTTACGGAGCAATCACCGTTCCTAGATGGCCAGGGTCACCATGGCAACCCCCTTAGGAAAAAGCCAGCCAGGCAGACAGTCAGTTAGCTAGTTAGCCGGTCGGTGAGAGAACCACAACAGACAAGGACTCAGAGAAGGGCCAGGGTGTTCAGATGTTGCCCATAAATCAGAAAAGTCTCACAAGCCTTATGGGAAAGCACAAACAACTCAAACAAACACCGTTCTTCAGTTTAATTAAAACCACTACTCCACTGGTGAGTGTCTGGCTGAGTGTGCGGCGTGTGTGTGTCGCTACAATCACCCCGACGCTCCGACACCTTGTTGGAGTCATTAAGCTTCTTTATGAGCGGCGCTTGAATACAGAAGACCCCTTTCCCCCTTCAGCGAGTGAGAGAGTTGCTGTAAATAGTGTGTGTCTGATTAATTGAAGAGAAAACTATGATTGTACCGCCGTGTTTTGCCCTGAATAGGATAACTTTCTGGAACATGCACTTGGAACCCTGTCTGTGGTTAAACATGACTCACACACACGCACACCTTCTCGCGCGCACAAATACACACGCACTTACTTGACATAAAAACAGGGCTGTATGCTGACGCTTCCATTCCATAATAGCCATGCAATGATATGTTTGAAAGACATGACACAAACACAACACACGCACACACAAAACCGGGGAGCCTCTTTCCCCACACACAAAACTATGAACACACACACGCACACACATAACGGGGGAGCCTCTTCCCACACACACACTCACAAAACAGCGAGAGGCATGCTCCTTTGAAACAGAAGAAAAAACAGGATGAAGAGGAGGGATACAAAAGGGAGGAGAGGAAGAGGAGGCAGCGTCTCCGGCAGGCTGTCAGCAGATTTGACGGGGCCCCTAGGAGTGTTCAGGAGATCACATCCACACGGCTGTCATTAAGCGGGGTGGCGTTTCAAATGAGAGCTGCGAGCCAATCATCGAGGAGGACACCGTGAAGAGGATCTCCACCAGAGCACGGGAAAAACACAGCAACTTGTATGTTTCTGCGACTCAGCGTCTCCCGTCCACACCTCTTTTTTTCCCCCGCTCCTTACTGCAGCCCCCCCCCCCCCCATTGAAAGACTTGCACACACACCAAAATATACACCGACAGACACACACCTATGTACGCACACACAGACACGTGCGCACAGACACACAAACGCACACAATGGACATCAAAGTGTGACGGCGTGGGAGCATCATTAGCGAGCGAAGACGGGAGGACAGGAGGATGAAATCAGTTAGACGTTGCCATGACTTGAAGGCAAATCCAGACAAAGAGAGGGAAGAGAGAAATCGATCGGGGGTGGGGGGGGGGGGGGGTGATGGGGAGAAGAAGAGATGGAGAGGGTTGAAAGGCGAAAGGGTAGAAATGACAATTTAATGAGACATCAGTGAGCAGGGAGGGTGGAGAAAAGAACCGGAGGTGAGGCAAGAAACACACACACACACACACACACACACACACACACGAGACAGGACCATGGCGAACGAGCACCAATTAGTATTACAGTGGTTTATGGGAGAGGCAGATCCACGGGGGGACACGGAACACGTCTACAAGGAGTGCGTGCGTGGGTGTGTGTTTCTTGCCTCTGGTGCTTTAAACATGAAGACACATATTGTGTTCAACGATGGGTTAGGTTGACTGTGGCAGTAAACTGCTACAAATCAAAAGTAGGGGTCCTGTCAAAGCGTTTCCCAGAGTTCATATGAAAACAGTTAGGGAGTATCACCCCTGAACCTACTCTCTAATCCATGCCTAGGTTATGTATAATCAATTCTACTAACCTTCTCTCAAATGTAGAATAACTTCTACTAACCTCCTCTCAAATTCAAGGCTAGGTCCCGTAGAATAACTTCTACTAACCTTCTCTCAAATGTAGAATAACTTATAGTTAGACTTCTAGCCAATATGAGGTGTGGTTTGGTGTGGCTTACCGTCGTTGGCCTGGCTCCCCTCTCTCTTCAGCATCTGAACCGCACCCACGTACTTCTTCAACTGCACCTTGAGGACCTCGTTCTCTCTGTTCAAACACACACACACACACACACACACACATTAGTAGAAGTCAACAACCTTACATTTCTATTTGTTCTTTGTGCCTCTCTATTGCTTCATCAAACTTCATAGTACGAACACACACACATACACACTCAAAGACCTCCATCACTGGTGGTCTTGGAGAAGGGATGGAGGGGAGAGGAGAGGAGTAGTGGGTATCAGGAGCACTGGAGGCCAGACACATCCGCCACGGCTCATTACATCACCGCTAATAAAAGCTACCTGCACGCCTGATTGCCAGGGTCTCTGCCTGCAAGTGTAACTGTGTTTAGTGTGTGTGTGTGTGTGTGTGTGTGTGTGTGTGTGTGTGTGTGTGTGTGTGTGTGTGTGTGTGTGTGTGTGTGTGTGTGTGTGTGTGTGTGTGTGTGTGTGTGTGTGTGTAACTCTCGGTGTAACTTTTTTCTGTTGTTCTGTTTCTCTCTCCACACATCCACCCCTGTTTCTCTCTCTCTCCCTCCCTCCCTCTCGTCATCTCTATATCTCTCAGTCTATCCCTGTCTCAATCTATTTCTACGTGTGTGTGTGGGGGGGGGGTGTACACAATGTGTTTATGCAAATTGTTTTAATGTAGTCTCAGGTGAAATAGTGAAGTAGTGAGACAAATTAATTTTCTAAATTAAATTTGAATATGATTACAAAAACCATAAAACTAGTTAAGCAACAATCATAACACGGCAAATACCTGCAATAAGCTTTCTTAGCGCGTTGTCAGCACTCCTAAAAACTTGCTTTAGATTGCTTGGACTAAGGACACCGAAGCATGTTTGTGTCCCGACATCCATCTCTGTAAGCGTTGCACGCAAGGACGCATAATGCCCTTGAGGACACTCAATGAGGGCAGGATAGTCCAGCAGGTTGACTACCAGCCCAAAGGTTCTGGGTTCGAGCCCCAATGTCCCCACAAAGTCCACCTGTAGCCATCCCTGAGCAAGATCCCTAACCCTGGTCTGCTCATTAAAGGGCCCCTATTTTACCACCGGGTGTTAGTGTGATTAGCCATTACAAGCCGTTTCAAAATCTGCCCTGCGCATTAGTTAGACATCCCAAGTGGGAGTGTCCACCAAGATGTATGATGGATAGATAAACCTATCAGTTGCTCCAAACCACTGGTTATGCAAAGCAGACTGGCAGTGCAGATTTTGAAACGGCTTGTAATGGCTAATCACTATCACACCTGGTGGCAAAAAAGGTGCCCACTTAATGACACTAAAATGCACTTTGGATGAAAGCTAATAAATCACTAAATAATAAAACAACAGCCAAGAGCTTCTACTGCTAGATTTAAAGCCCCACAGATCCTCCCACTTTTGGGAGCCATCGCCATTACCTCTGGGGGTCCTCTCAGGACCAGTGACTCATGGATGTGTATGGATCATTTTGGACAGTTTGTCTTATGTAGCGTCATCCTGTCATCCCGAGCCCAAAGGAAGCACTGGAGTGATATCATCTCAGGGTATGATATACAGGTACAATAACCCCCGTGAATTATGTACATCATAACCGACAAGTGGTGGGCAAAGAAAAGACATGCGTCTGCACTACAACGCGGTCTGGGGGGAAATCTGCGGTAAGATACCGCCGCCGCCCTCCAACACAGCTGTCAGTGGGACAATTTAAATAAGCATGTGTCCCGCATCTTATGAGAAAACAAATTACTTTTTTTATACCGCCGAACGAGGGGCAGCGGAAAAAACCCACTGCGTGCACTTCTTCCTCTAATCCAATTTCGACAACAAAAAATGACCGCAATGGCCAGTAGCAACCCACAAAGCCTCATCGTTGGAGCTCTGATACGCACACCGTCTGCTTGAGGAGCTCTTTATGTAGCGCTGGCAGCCTGGAGCATAAGCTCTTGTTTTCATTTACCGGGTGTAAAGCCGGATTCATACTTTCCAGGCCCGCGAGGGTCCGCTTTGGTCCGTGGGACGTAAATGGCGTCACCCTGTCCGCGCGGAACCCAATGCAGAATACCGCTACCGCGTGCAGCCCAAAATTGGATATCGCGCAGACTGTACACATAGCCAGCGCTCTGATTGCGCATGCTCCAGATAACAAATGGATGCCTGATGTTGCGCAAGGAGCTCTGCCGTTACCCCCACTAATAGAATTCGTCCATTAAACAATATAAAGACAGCGGAATGGTGTTGAAGTACTGTAGAGAAATTGCGCATATGCTTGGGAGAGATGAAAATGCATTTTAGTTAGGATCGGGAGATGGACATAGGAGGAACACCAGACAGAAAAGGACCCTTGACAGTAGTATTCAACCACCCCATTTCCGCAGCTGTAAACATTAACAACAAAAGATCAAACACAATTAAAACTACAAGAAGTCTCGATAGGTATTCACAGCCCTCATGCAATGCCCTACCCTACCGCCCTTCTGCAATATGGGAGGTTGCAGAGTGCAACCAACTGAATCCTAAATTCACTAAATTCTACGCACTGCTCCTTCAAGTCGATACAAAAACAATGTTATTGTTGAAAGTAACCAATATCTAATCATTATCTGTAACCGTGGTATAAGCAGACTAAACCACTCCGGGGTGTACCGTTACCGGAAAATAATGAACTTCTGTCATATATTATTTTCCAATAACAAGTGGTGGTAATTTCTTACCTATTGGCCAGGCACACATTTGAGGAATACGTTCCCTGATACTTTGGACATAAAATAAAATACACAAATAAAAAAAACATACAATCAAAGAGTTATAAGAGACAACTATAAGTAACTATAACATAACTATAAGTTACAACTAATATTAACTTCTGAAGGGTGATCCAGCCGTGATTCAGTGAGCAGTTCAGGTGTGTTCTAGGGTTAGTAGGACAGTTAATAAGCAGCCCTGCGCAGAGCCCAGTGGGCGGCCAACACCAGCTGATGTCAGGGCTGAACCGCCCAGGCCCCCAGGCCCCCAGGCCCCCAGCCTCATCTGCAGTCCGGCTCGGACCATCAGTGTCCCCATCCCCCCCTTCTCTAACGGTCAGCAGGAGGATAACTTTAATTAACCAAGCGGGGCAGGCCAGCGTTGGGACATGTAAAACCGTTCTGCAATATGGCCGATGCGTTAGGTCAGCTCTTCTGGAGAACAGAGAGGGCCCGACGGCACTGCCCATAGCTACAGTGTTTTAGTGAGTTAGGCTTCCTCGTTCCAAAGGCCAAACAAAGTTTCGTAATTATTGGAAATGATAACGACTAATTTATGAATTATTAAAAGGAGTACGTGCAGCTTCACACAGATAGAGAGAGATACATGTTTTTAATTAAGTACAGATCAATAGAGATGGATCGATTAGAACGAGAGGTAGAGATAGAAAGAGATTATAGATAGCGATGCAGACACAGCCAGGCAGACTGATAGAGCACAGACATAGTCAGAGATAGTGGTTTGTCTGTGAGACTAAGATGAAACACAGAGGAGAGGATTCCAGGCATTCCCATTAACCGCAGGTAAAAGCACACCTCCAGAGGACCCAGAACACAAACTAAAACATGTTCAGTAATCACCTCAGTTCAATTCTAGCCCCAAAGTGTTCTTCCTCCGTTTTTCTCTCCCCTTTTTCTTTTTCAGTGCGCTGCTTTATCTCTTAAAACACCTCAGCCTTGTCCCTCCTTTAATGTACGATAAACTTCACTAAATTGGCTTCAGGAACCGGCCCCGGGTGTTAAGACTGCCTACGTTTGAGAGTGCAAAACAAGAGTAGATTCACAAGCCCCCACACACACACACACACACACACACACACACACACACACACACACACACACACACACACACACACACACACACACACACACACACACACACACACACACACACACACACACACACACACACACACACACACACACCTCCAGAGACGTCCTGTTGCATGTTCAATACCTAAATGATGCCCCCTGAGTGCAATTTCCTGCTCTGAATTCCCCCCCCAAAAGAAAATCACTCACACACACACACACACACACACACACACTAAATCTATCTTTCTTTTATTCCGACCTATTTTCTACGACCTAAGAAGTCTAATCTCTGGGCCATCAATAAGTAGTAAGAACAAATGGTCCCACACAAGCCAATCCAATATGAACAAATGGAATGCAACGCAATATCATCTAATGTTAGTTAATCAATCAGACCCCAACGGAAATAAGAGTTCAGCCGTTGCCCTCCCCCCAACCCTACCCTCCACCCGCTGTAGTTCTGAAGAAGGACCTAGGGATCACCTGAGCACAGTGCATTTTTCTGCACTCAAACTTTCAGACTTCAGTTGGCCTAGCGTTCGATCGATTAGCTGGGTCTGGATGAATCGTTACTCCGGTTTGTTTGTTTGTTACCGCCTTAAGGATTAGACTGTACTATATATATTCCCCTGTTGCATTGAGCCGGGGTTGTTCAGAGACTGGAGCTTCAAGGAGCGCAACGCGCAAAAAACTAAAAATGATTGCCTATCAATAGCAGTGTGTTAACAAAGCATGGAACACAGTAACGACACCCACACACACACACACACACAAATACAGTTAAACACAATGATTTCACATAGACTTTTTGAGAAGAGGAGAAGCGGTGCCCACACACAGAAACAGATGGTGCACACAGGGTTATTAAAACCTCAGCAGGCCTTTAAGTTACAGTGAGAAGAGCCCTCTGTTAGCAGGAGGGGAAGTAATAGAGTTCCCCCACGTTGTAATAATGTGAAACTATAGGTCATAGTTTACTAATCAGATAGCGATTATGATAAATAATTTAAAACATGGCCTCTCTAGAGCCGTTTGTCCGTCCTGGGCTACTGTAGAAACATGCTGGTGCTCTGTGGAAGAGGACCCGCTCCCTATGTAGATATAAAGGGCTCATTCTAGTATAACAAAACACAACGATTCTTACTTTCATGGGATTATACGTTAATTAAAACATACTTCTGAATGTTATATTCCATTTCTGCCAAGTCCGTTCTGCAAGATGCCATTCAATTCCACACACTGCACCTTTAAACATGACGACAGAACACAGTATCCTACAGAGATTTGCATCTGTTAATGTTCATGTTCAAGAATAACTTGTTCTATGTGAACATAAATAAAAGTATTCAATGTGTCGAACAGTTGGGGTCTTTTCAGCCCACCTTGCTCTGGTGACTCAACACTGACCAAACACTCTATATATGAGCATCTCCATACGTCTCTCTCACACACTCAGCCTGTTTACACACACACACGCACACACTCACACGCTCACACGGGCGCAAGCACACACACACACACACACACACACAGTATAAACCTAGAACATAAATGTCAATAAACCTGAAAGCTCCAGAGAAACTAGTGTCCACTTGGCTCTCTTGGATGACCCATCTACACCAGCCAGTTCGACTACCGCCCACACACTCCAGCACGGGGTTCAGGAGTGTCGGATTAATTGACTCCCGGTCCAGCGCTACCGCGGATCTGGCTGCCATTTAAAGAGTTTCTATAAGAACCACAAAGGACAAGAGTCCATGTGGAAATCCAAACGCCGGGAGCCACTTTCCCTGAGCGATCTCGACAGCCATCAGCCCTTTTATTCAGGCCCTGCGCTGATCTTGTGCGTATTTATAGCTGGCTATTGATTGAGCCAGATTTGGTCGAGGAGGAAAAGTAGGCACTTGAGATTCAGCGGCTGACAAGGCAGGGTGGCTTTTGTGGTGTGCGCGCGCGCGTACATTTGTCTGTGTGTTAGCGGAAATGCACAGTGTACATTTGAATGACCTGTGGAGAATGCGACGCAATGACACACCGGAAATCTCTCTGTCTCTCTCTCACTCCCTGATTTTGTTCAAGAAAAAAACACTTTAACAAGTGGCTCACACACACCCGCCCCTACCGCACCCTACCAAGCTGCGCCCTGACACCAGTACCACACAACACACACCTATCCCCCTCGTCAATAGTTTGCTTTCTCTGCAAATCAATCATCGAGACGTAGGCGGCGATGCGGGTGGTGGTTGGCTGGTGTACAACGTAGGTGGCTACTTTCTGGGAAAGAAACTCACTTCCTGGGGCCTTTTCTGTGAAAGACAGATGGAGGGTGACTCACGTCCGCTTTAAGGGGGTCTGGAAGAACATGCCCCCCCCCCCCCCCCCCCCCCCCCCCCCCCCCCCCCCCCCCCCGCCCCCCCATTCCCACCCCATATTTGCCGGAGGGCGGGGGGGATGGAGCGTCAGATGGAGGCTGTTGACGCAACTCCCTCAGACACCCAGCCGAGAGTACTTATTGGTTGCACTGTTGTTTTGACCAGTCTAGGGCTGCCTTTCATTACAATGCTAACCTTTAAACCATGAATTTGACAGCACACGCATAGGTGTAGTTTAGCTTTATGTTCTGCGTGTGTGTCAATGCGTGTGCATGTCCGTGCATGTATGGGTGCATGCGTGTGTGTGGGTGTGTGTCATGGTGTGCTTGCCTCCGTGCATGAGTGCATGCGTGCGAGTCAATGCGTGTGTGTGTGCGTGTGTTTGTCGATATGTAAAGTACAGGGGAGATCCCAATATGTCAGGGACATGCTGCTCATGTCAAGGAAGCAATTGAGAACCAAAACCACAGAGTTCAAAGGTCAGAAGGGAAAACATGATGAGCATTGAACTGCCATTCACCTACAGCCCAAAGCCTCCCGGACATGTTCCCTGCAAGCTCTTAAGTCAACTATAAATCGATGAGAATAACCGAATAAAAGCAATGATGGTTATTGACTAATCATTGCTTTTCCCTTTTTCCTTTATTGGATGATGAGATTTCTCTAGGCCTACTTCCTTTACTTCCACCAAACAAGGTTTTTATATCAGCATCTGTGAGCATGGACTCTAACGGTGTCCTACAGAACGGTTTCACATTGTGGCCTTCAGGGGTTGCTGTTCTACAGCACACCACTTTTTCTTGTTCTTAACCATGGATAAGATAAATGGTTGGGAATCAAACACCTAACCTTTTAGGGGTTTTATTCAACTCAATTCAAGATCAATTCAAATCAAAATCATCCCGATTCAATTCCATTCAAAATCTGTTCATTTCAAATTCAAATTAATATTGCCACTGAACTTCTGTCGTTTCAAACAGGAAATAAATCCCATCAGCATAACCTCCCCATTCACAGCAGGGGACATCCTACCTGCCCAGCGCCTGCACCCTGGCCAAGTGCCGCTCCTCTAGCTCCGTCAGCTTCCTGCGCAGGGAGTCCGTCTCCTGCCTCAGCACGGCCGAGTGCTCCATCTCCCCGTCCAGCAGGCTGCGCAGGGACCTGGGGGAGCAAGGGTCAAAGGTCAGCCCTTTCGGAGAACCCACTCACGAAACGGTCCACTTCATCGGACCGTCACCGGAAGCGGGTGAGACGTTTTTAAGTGGTCCAGTATAATGGTCACTTAACACTCAATTCTGTGGAAAATGAGTAAATGGAATCACTTGTTCGAAGGTCAGCAATGCGTGATAAAAATCGACCAGGAAATCTCATGTCCAAATGGGTAGAGACATGTCGATGCTGAAATGTAATAGCAAGTACCCAACACACTCAAACACACCATTGAAACGAGAATTTGGGGATTTTTCAACCTGGAGCCTATTTTCCGTTCATTTTGGGTCTAAGAGTCTAAAGAGGACAAATAAATTTGAGATTTATCCAGTATTGAGTGAGAATGCTGCAGCCGTAATTCGCAAAAGCGTGCTGCAATGTAATCCTTTGGAGCAATAGCCCCCATTAATGTATGTCCTCTAAAGTAAGTAAAGTAAGTCTTTGCCACTGACTGGCTTAGATTATATTCTATTATATTACCCTACAGAGGAATAAAACTTGTTGCTTCATCACGCTCTGTTTGTTATTGTGTCTTGCACGTTTCGCTCAATGAGAAGCCTCTGAAGAGTTGAGATGTTGCAGGAAATGTCCCTATTGTCATTAAATCTCATCTCTCCCCATCCCAAATCTTGGAGATAACACTAAGCTATGCTTTCTGTAGTCCAACACAACAAACTCTCCTCTCTCCAGGACTCACTCACATTTCCATCATTCTCTGTGGTTCCCCTGAGCGAGTCTTGGTTGGACACAATAACAAACAGAACAAATCAAGCAAAAGGTAAAGAAAAGGGTTTTATTTCTCTATAGGGATCATTTCCATAATGTTAGAATATAATATGAGCCTGTCAGTGGCAAAAACAAGCACTTTAGAGGTACATCGACATTAGTACATTGACGCCCTGTCAATGTACTACTGCCCCAAAGGATTACATCGAAGCCCGTTGTTCGCGGATTACGGCTGCAGCATTCGCTGCAGCAAAATTGGACCAATTTAAAAAATTGTTGTCTGCATTAGTCCCTTAGACCTAAAATGATTGGAAAATAGGGTCCAGGTTGATAAATCCTGGATTCTCCTTTACTACAATGCCATTCATACTCTGAGCACAGTTGTCAACAGTGGCCTCTTAACTCGATGTGTCCCCGTGGATCCTAATAGCAAATTAGATCTAAAATGCTGTGTGTGTGTGTGTGTGTGTGTGTGTGTGTGTGTGTGTGTGTGTGTGTGTGTGTGTGTGTGTGTGTGTGTATATGTGTATGTGTATGTGTATGTGTATGTGCGTGTGTTGAACATACGTGTTGAGTTCATCCAGTTCATCCTTCCTGTTCATCATGGCTACGATGGCCTGGCGGAGCTCCACTGGGGAAACACAGCAACAGTTAGCCATTCGTTAACCACATTAAAAATAAATAGTGCAAATCACCATAATGGCAAATGTCAGTGTGACTTTTTAATTTAAGTTTTCAGTTTTCATTTTCCAAAAATGAATGACAACTCAGTATCAGACCTCAAAAAACCCAAATATAAATCTGCCAGAGTAAGATTAGATTAAACTAATTAATGTTTTATCAAATCGTGCAAAACACCATTTCAGGGGAAAATAAATAACGAAAAAGGTCAAAAATAAAATACGGGTCTCATTTGAATATATAATTAAAATATATTCAAAAATACCAAATACATTATACATATATGAAAGTACAGAGTAACCGACACACCAACAGCTCTGGGCAGAATGTTCCAGAACGTTTTCCCAGTGTTTGGCTGGTGCCGTCACTGGCCGCAGAGCACAGCAGCGGTGACACGAGAGGCCATAACGGCTCATCGTCATGGTTACACACATGCAACCATGTGTGCTCTAAGCAGCCTGCAATCACTGGATGTGAACCCAGAAGTACCAACGCTGATCTATGGAGATAATTTGAACCTAATGTAAATCTATTTTCTCGCCATGCGAGACGTGGCAAGGTTATCAGCATGCACGCACTGGGGGAAAAACACACACACGTGCATGTTCTTACGTGCACGCACACACTTAACGTACATGCACACACTCTCACACAAAGACGTAAGAGCAGGTGCTCAAGGCCGAGTATAAACATAGATAAGCATCTACTTACTACTTACCTCCTTACATACGAACACACACATACACGCACACACATGCGCATGTTCACACGCACTCACACAAAGACGCAAGAGCAGGTGTTCAAGGCAGAGTATAAACAAAGATAAGCACCTACTTACAAACCAACACACACATACACAAACAAACACACACACACACACAAACATACAGGCCTAAGAGAGACCATCAGTGTTGTGTAATCCTGACTCAAGCACATCTCGTCCAACCAGAAGCTCAGAGCCTGATCTGGTCTGGCCAGTGGTAGAAGAAGGAGAAAGAGGAGGAGGAGGAGGAGGAGGAGGAGGAGGAGGAGGAGGAGGAGGAGGAGGAGGAGGAAGAAAGGGAAAGAGGAGCAGGAGGAGATAAAGAATGGAGGAGGAGGAGAAGAATAGAGAAGGAGGATAATGAAGAAGGAGGAGGTGGAAAAGAATGAAGGAGGAGGAGGAAGTGAGGCAGCAGGAGGAAAGGAGGAGGAGGGGAAGAAGAATAAATAGCACAACATACAGGAGAAGGAAAGGATGAATGAGGAGGAGAAAAAGGAGGAGGATGAAGGGGACGAAGAAAAGGAGGCTAAGACCGAAGGAGGGGGAAGCAACGGATGGAAGGTGATAAGAAGAGGTAGATAAAAGTGGATGAGGAAGAGAAGAAGAAGCTGAGAGAGGAGAAGAGGTCCATTACAGTATGAGGGTGGGTCTCCACATCCGCATGGCTGGAATGAGCGTGACCTCTGGTGTACCCTGCAGGGGGTGGGTGGGGGTCATTACCACAGAGGGTCATGGACCTCAGAGCAGCACGACGGCCCCAAGTCCTCGCTCCTTGACAGCGACAAACCACAGCAAGCACACGCATATGGAAGTGCGCATGTGTGCGTGAGTCATATGAGTCAGTGCCTCCATGTCATTACAATGTGCTTGTCCGAAATGTGTGCGCATACATTTGAGTGTGTGTGCGTGTGTGCACTTGCAAGATCTCACTTGAATGCCGCCACTAAGATGATGTTGCCGAAATGTGTGTGCGTGTGACAGTGTGTGTGTGTGTGTGTGTGTGTGTGTGTGTGTGCGTGTGACAGTGTGTGTGTGTGTGTGTGCATGCTTGAGCGTGTGCATGCGTGTCTATACAATCTCGTACAATGGCTCCAATAATAGACGCATTAGCGGCCAGCAGGCTGTGGTAATGGAGGCAGCATGTGAATTATAGCCTCCATACTGCCCAATTAATGGACTCCTCTCCCTCACTCACTGTCAAGACTGAATGGAATCCACCAAAGATCAGCTCGTACGTCATCACATCAATATTCTCCATCCAGTGTGTCATCACAAATAGATTATCCCTCTGTCTCTGTGTCTCTAAACATGTGTGGACTTACACACACACAGCTGAGGATGTTGCTCATCTGAGCATCTGGCCGTGTGTGTGTCCTTGATATTAGGAAGAAAACACGTTGAATATCAATCAGCAATTGATAGTGTGAAATATTGTACAATGTCCAGTCTTTAGAACAAGACTAATCTGAAATAAATATGTCCTTTTGCAACAAAACAATTTTCTTATGCAAGCACTTGTTAATTAGGCTGATACAGTTTTTAGAACGGACGAATAATCACAAATCAAGCTGTTGAGAACTGTGTCTCAGACACAAGAGCACATAGGTCTATATTCCTTCAATTTCAGGGATAACTTATCCCTGCAAACAGCAACCAGGGCTGACATCACCGCAGCCCGCTAGGAGGCGGCACGAGGGCACTTTGGCCCGACCTTGGAGAGGGTCCATGGTTGGTTTAAACTGGAAATGGAAACGTACATCAGCCGTTGTAATGTACTGGTAATGGAAACGCAAATCAGCACGGCATGGTTTGACTCTGCACGGCCAAAAGTGCAGATGGAAAAGCCATACTTGCCATCGCTTCAATAGAGCTAACCACATGCCCAGTGCAATCAGCTGCAAAAAATACCTTGGTGCATGTAGTATAAGAAAGCAAAGGACTAAAAGAAGGGCAGTTTTGAGAAATGAAGAAGTTTTGACACAGGTTTTGACTGCTGGTTGTTATGGAGTGAGTGCTGGCAACCGCCGCCAGTGAAGAAGATACTCATACAGTTCTACATTCCAATGCACTTTATTAGAGGCTGCCATGATTGCGAAATCTATTTCTGTGCATGCTTGATTTTGGATTGAAATCGATGCAGCATAAACACAAAGACACACACACACACACACACACACACACACACACACACACACACACACACATTCAAATAGCACCAGGGAGACCGACCACACCACAACCTGATTGTGCGTGCGTGTGTGTGGGAATGTGTTGGTACGTGTGTCTGTGTGTCTAGATCTGCTTGAGGCATATTTGACACATTGAACCAAAACCATAATCATCGTCATTTCCAATAGTCCCAACCGAATAAAATTCCCCATGAATACATTTAGATGGAAACGCCAGGCATTTTTGTTCACTTTCTCCTACTTCCTCTCAGACATGGCTTTTCTTTATCTCAAAGACAGGTTACACTAGACCAACAGTGCCACCCAGTGGACAATTTGACACAAATTAGTCCCAGCGTGAAGCCAGGCTGGATGAACTCTCCAGCTTTCGCAACTCAAACATGATGCAAACCAAGCTAATATTTGAATCTTAAATGGTATTTTTGACAACATGTTTGGTGTATGCTTGTCTTTAACAAATAAGCACCTTCTAGTATGCTTTGTGAAAACCCCAAGAACACGCTTATTGACCAATTGGAACGAACATATCATCCCCCAAGTCTATACATAATCCAACAAATCCAATTCAACAATTTTCAATCTACTCCTATGCACTTTAATGTTGATAATAAGCACCTATTAAGAACCCAGGTCTATGGATACTAACATAAAAGAGAGAGAGGGACTCAGACTCACCCAGTGTCATGGTTTCAGGGAGTCCAGGGGTTGGCAGTATGGTGGAGAGGGGAGCTGGCTGGGTAGGTGGACTAGACTCCATCCTGAACATACACATACACATACTGTATAACACACACTACACAACACACACTGCAGCTTTCACTGTCCGCAATACGTACGGTGTTGAGAGCGGTTATGAAATCGGAGAACTGCAAGGTATGTGTATGCTTCACAAAATGGATGCAATGAAAGTTTTATTTCATCCGTTCTGTAGAGCATACTGAAACACAAATTAGCTCATTAGTTTAGAACAAGACAAACAGCAACGGTTTTAAGAGGCATTTAAAACTTGAGAGCAGGCCACAAAGCAAATAGTGGAGGATCTTAAATAAAGGGAACACAATATAAATATACAATACAAGCAGAAAATATATCCAACACGTGTTAATAATACTCAATGTTAGGAGATCCATGCGTGCCGGGAGGCAAAGCAGAAGAAAGACGGCCTACGTGAACTGGAGCTGGGATCTGCTGCTCTCACAGGTGCCCTCTGGTTCTGTCGAGTCACACCGGCCGGGGAAAGCCATCGCATCCTCCACAGAGTTCACTGAAACAACACGAAACGTGAATGGAGAAAAATTTCCCCACAAGATCGTTGCTGGAGATTCAAGAGTGCGTGTGTGAATCGTATCTCTAGCTGCTGCTGCTGACTATGTGCCGGGGAAACAATGCAATCTGAGTCAACGGTAAAAACCCAATTGTGGGTGGGTTGAAAGTGAATAGAAAGTGCAGATAATTGAACCACTTCCTCCGAAGATAAATATTTTAGTTGAGCATATTTTAGACTGGACAACGCTGTAATCTGCCACCCACCCTTGAATAACATTTAACAAAATCGAAACGTTACAAAACTGGGAGAAGTCATTACTTTAAATAATTGTATGCATAAAGGGTTAGGGTTAGGGTTACTAATTTATAACTAAGAAACAAAAACCATTGGATAACGACAAACCATGGGTGGCATTACTTAAAAGAATGACAGACTTTTCCCTTCTGCTTTTGTTCATAATGATACAGCTCTGAAACTGCTTGGTAGCTTGGTTATCTAGTTTTTCATTTAGGGGTCCTCCACAGATCAAATTGATTTAAAATTTTTTTGGTATGATATGGTTTTATTATGGAGAAACTCATGGTGGTCGAAAGATAGAAGTTGTTACAAATTAAAAGCATGGCTCGCTGCAGTAGGAAAAGTTACAAAAATTAATTAAACAAAAGCGATAACCCCAGTCAAAAATTCACATAGTGCAGGTCCTTGTATGCTTGAAGTCTAGGAATCTGAAATAGCAATTTGCTATAGCAGTTTGTCATCGCCAGTTAATTAATGTGGGAAAAGTATGTACCATGGCTGGCTGTAGTAGGAAAGGTTCTTCAGCAAAAGTTGCATTGTTCAGGTTCATGCCTGCAAGAAAACCTACTGCTCCCAACAGATTGTCCTTTCCATCCACTCTAGCTCTAGTGTTTACTTCACCTTCAGTTACGTCACCTTCCACGGGAACCGTGCATTACAAAAACGAAGTCTAAAAAAAAGTATATAATAATATCATTCAATAATTTCTATCTTGATCTGCTACATACTTTTCACACACATTAATTACTACTGTTTAATGGTTTTCAAAAGCTTTCTGCTAAAGTTGCCTCATTAAACACAATTTACATTTGTACAATTTTCTTATTGAGATACATGCCATTAATTAGCAAGGTATGGGGTTAGGTCATATTGCTAAAGAGTGCCTACAGGGAGGCTGTGGACATTGAGTTTCGAACCCAGAACCTTTCGAATTTGAGTCAGCAGGATATTGAGCTCAAAACAGACCTAGATGGGTCGGAGCCGCGTCCTTCTGTCTCCTTCCTACCTGGTTGTCGGTCTGTTGGGGTCACTGGGATGAGGACGTCTGAGCTGCAGTGCTCAGTCATCACCTGCAGGGGGCTCCACGTAGACACACTGGACAGGCTTCCCACCACCACCCTGGAAAAGAATCAGGTAGGTACAACAGGTACAGGTCAATTACCTTCCTCTTTAAAAGGTCTTCTCCATGTTGGTGAGGGTACAGAAAATAAGCATGCTAGTATTATAGTCGTAAGTGTTCCTTCTGAAAGTTTCTTCCTTAGGGTTAGGGGGGTGTAGTGAAATGTGGGCGTGTGAAGCCCTTTCCAACTTTGACTGTGAGTGAAGGCCATACAAATAAAATGTATTTGACTGGACTTAATGTGAGGAATGTTTTCCACAGGAAGTGGAGCATAACACAGAAAGAACGAAAGAACGCAAGAAACACATTCAAAAAGCCAAAGCGAGTCGAGTGCAGAGCGCTGAACTCACTGATCGGAGGCCACCGGCACCTCTCCCCGGGTGGGCGCTCTAGGTTTGTACACATCCTCTTCCTCCTCATCCTCCTCCTCTTCCTCATCGTTGTCTATACTCTTCCTGTCTGGCAGTTGGAGCGGGGTGACCATCGGGGGAGGGGTCGGAGGTGGGGCGGCTGAGAGGGGGGAACGCAGACCTCTCGGGGAGCCCACCCAGTTGAGCGCCTCCTGCGGCTCCCCCAGCCCGTTATGCACAGGTGGGAAGGCCAGGGAGAAGGCAGGCTCCAGCAGGGGGTCCACCCTCTCCTCCCCCTCCCCCTCCTCCACCTCTTCCTCCTCCTCCACGCTGGCCTGGGTGACGGGGGCGCTGGTGGCAGCCGTGGGCGCCGTGTGGCTCTTCCTCATGGCGGGGGGCCGGCGAGGGCGCTTCTCCTCATCATCGCCCCCACCCTCCTCCTCGTCCCCCGCTCCGCCTCCGTCCAGGTCGTCGTCGAAGGAGATGATGTTGGTGACCTTCTTCCTCCGACGACGCTCCCGCCGCAGACCCGAGTCTGGGGAGGGTGCACACATCGTTATGGCAACGGAAAGGAACCGTTCATGCGAAGACAGAACATCCTGCATCTGAAACATTTAAATCGGAAATATGTCAGTAGCTGCAGAAGTTATTGAGTCTGACTGTTTTAGTCTCACTTGGGTCTATATTTCCTGCATTACCTTCCTGTTTATCCATCATGCTGTCAATATATAAATCAACGTAGAGTCTTTCATCTCTGGGTGTGTGCAGAAAGCCTGGAAACCAGACGAATCTGCGAGCTCATGTTTTAATTGCTCCGGCATACAAGTCTGGCCCCCCTCCCGTTCAGACAGATTTCCAGCAGACCTGGCCCGGGTCGGGCCAATCACAACCGTTTACCTAAAATCGTCATCGTTTATCATGAGGTCAGGCGAGTGCGCATCATTACAAACTCCAAAATATTTTTGTTTTTTAATAAAACACGTGACAAAAAAGCAACGTATTTATCCCAAGTACTCCCGTCTACAGAAGTAAGAAACCCTTACAACGCTTAAGAGCTTTTTGTAGCTGCTCCAACGTCAACCTCAAGCCTCGACCCTCGAGTCGCTTTTGGACAAAAACGTAAAGTAAACACACTGAACGTAGCACGGAATAAAAACACGGGGTTAGCGCGTTCCCCTCCTACCGGCGGAGGCGCTGCGCGGCACGACGGGCAGCGGGTCCGAGGCGTCGCCCCGCAGCGTGAACCCGGGCACCACGCCGGCGGCGGCGCTGGTGGTGACGGTGCCGATCTCCCGCAGCAGGCTGCTCACCCCCTGCGTGGACTCCTTCCACAGGCTGCCGATGCCCTGCGTGGACTCCTTGAGGAGGTGGGACACGGAGGCGCTGCCGCCCGGCCCGCGCGCCACGCCGCCGCCGTTCAGGTCGCTGTTGTCGATGTTGATGGCAAACAGGATGGAGTTGAGACCTGGGCACAGACAGACAGAGCGGGGAAGGGAGGGAGAGAGGGAGAGGAGAAAGTTGAAGTGAGAGAGTAGTGTTTAAGGAGAGGAAAAGGGGTGAGGGAGGAGGAATATGCTGTGTGGTTACAGGGAGAGCCAAATGTGTGACACTCGATTTCAGACCTGTGTCTGAAATCACTGTCTAACCCCTACCTTCTCCTTAATGAAATGTATCTGAATATACTGTCCACCCCCTACCTGATCCTTTATGACCTGTGTCTGACTTTACTGTCTACCCCCTACCTGCTCCTTAATGACCTGTATCTGAATTCACCGTCTACCCCTACCTGCTCCTTAATGACCTGTATCTGAATTCACTGTCTACCCCTACCTGCTCCTTAATTACATGTATCTGAAGTCCTTGTCTAACCCCTACCTGCTCCTTAATCAAATGTTTCTGAATTCACTGTCTAACCCCTACCTGCTCCTTAATGATATGTCTCTGTATACACTGCAGGTCCCTTTGCAGAACAGCATCTGATACACAATTAAATAGTAAACAGTACATAAAGAAGAGAGAGAAAAATAAAGGTAGAGCCAAAAGTAGATTATATATATATATATTATCTATCTATATCTATCTATATCTGAGTACCTGCTCACTACCCAATCTAGTGTGTGTGTGTGCGTGTGTGTGTGTGTGTGTGTGTGTGTGTGTGTGTGTGTGTGTGTGTGTGTGTGTGTGTGTGTGTGTGTTAGAGCCATGGACCCCTGGCTCCTCTTCAAGTGGCTCAATAGCTGACACATGATAGTAGCCCCACTGGGTGTACTGTTCCTATATACAATTACAATACAATACAGTGCAAGAGCTGCTCCTTTGCCTTGGGGGGGAAAGCCAGATGAAAACAGCAGAATAGAAATACTCTCAATGGGATCTGATCTAAGGAAAATGAACTCATACTTCAACATCAATATCAAAGCCCACACAACACCACATGGCCAGTGATTCAAACGCAAACGCTAACCAGGAGCTGAGACATGGGAACAGTTACAGTCAGGTGATTAGGTTCCATCTGTGGGTGGCCATTGCATGTTTGGAGCCCCTACAGGGAACTCTTTAGAGCGGCTTCCCAAGGATCCCTTTTAAAGTTTATTATTTATTGTTTGTTGTTGTGGTTTTTGTTGAGGGAAATGCTCTTGCAGTAAGGCTAGGGGGCTTGATGCATTCTACTGTTTGTGTGTTGCTGTGTGGAGTATGCAAGCTTCCTCTGGTCTGTCTGGGGCCCGAATCCAGTCTGATCTTGCCCTACATTCTTCTCCCCTTTCGACATTATCCAAATAAAGAAGACAACGGTCAAATAAAGTCTTTGTTGGGAAATACAACAGAAGATCCAATTTACACGATTATTATCTGATAAGCAGACATTAACACACTTCGACGCTCACAGGAAGAGTGAGACTGAACCAGCAGGAGTGAGAGAGTGAGACATTATGACATTAACTCTTACCGGCTGCCATGGTTGGGAGCATGCTGGCCCGCTCTTCGTCTAGAACGAAGGCCCAGTCTTCATAGAATGTTCTGGAAGAAAATGAGAGCCGCAAAATGAGGTTCCGAAGTTAGATACAGAAGGAAAATCTTTGTCATTGGTCACTGACATTTGGTCCGAGAGGAACACAAAAACACAAAATCTCTCTATTAAATTAAATTAAATTAATTTCAAAAAAGCTTTATTGGCATGGGAAACAAAAGTTTACATTGCCAAAGCAGGGGGAAAAAGAAGCCCAAAGAAAAGTAAAATATAAAAGATATTTATATATATATATATATATATATATTTAAAAAAATGAATTTGACATATGAAATATGAAATAGTAAAAATATATAAAAAGTCCCATATAAAATGTATCCTATAAACATAAATAAAAGCTACTTTGGTATGTACAGTGTGGAGTCTATCTCTCTCTCTGTTATACTCACACTCTTAAACATACACACTCTCTTACGCACGCACACACACACACACAAACGCGCACACACCCAAGGCGGCGACGGTCGGCGAGCAGCGCGTGCAGGTAGCGCTCCAGCGAGTGTTCGTTGAGGGCGCAGCGCAGCCAGGCCCGGCCGCGGCCCAGCTCTGACGAGATGTGGCGCAGGGCGTAGAACCGCTGCAGCTCGTGACGGTTCAGGTGCTCCTTCACATAGAACCAGAAGGTCAGCTCTGGTGGGAGAGAGAGAGAGAGAGAGAGAGAGAGAGAGAGAGAGAGAGAGAGAGAGAGAGAGAGAGAGAGAGAGAGAGAGAGAGAGAGAGAGAGAGAGAGAGAGAGAGAGAGAGAGAGAGACACGGGGAAGGGGGATAAGGAAGGGGGTGGAGGGGTGGAAAGGGGGAGTTAGACATGGAGGCATTCGGTTAGAGATGAGGGGGTGGGGGGGGGTGTCAGAGACATGAGGAGGAGATGATGGATGGAATAGTCAAGCCGAGTAACAAATCATCATTTATTTATAGAGCACATTTAAAAACGGCTCGAGTTGGCCTGAGTGCTGTAGCGTTTTAAATGTTTAAATTAAATACATATAACACAAAGGTCTGTACTGTAGAATTCAGTAAACAATACAACAGTATAGGGAGATGCAGGGGTGAAAGAGGTTGACGTAGAGGCGTGCAGGGAGAAGAGGAGGAGAAGGGAACATTTTGAATGTGTTATGATCGGAGGGTCATAGCGGACAAAGACTAAAAATACAAGGCAAGAAGAGATAGGAAAGCCAGAAATATTGAGGGAGTGCCGAACAGAAAGAGCATCCCAGAATATATTTCATTTGAGTTTAACAGCCGTCCTTCCTTGGTCACGAGGCCAGGGGTCAAAGGTTAACAAAGCATTCAGCACAGATATCTTGTTAGGACTCCCAGGAGAAGTCTTTAACTGATCAAATCCCTTCCACACCTCACTTCGTGCCATGTTGCCATGACTACGCAGAGCCTCTTTGCTACTCGCTCTGCATTTGCCCACACCTGCACGAATCAAGATTCACCACCCCCACAACATCTACTTTTATAAAACTACCTTATAAAAAAAAGTTGTCTAAAAGTCTTTCCAAGGCAGGGCAATTAGTAGGAATGGGTGCAATGGGGGTCTACTGTTTTGCATATATGAGCAATTAGAATATGCACTGTAAAACAATTTGCTACATTTATTTAAGTTATTTCTGTGTGTGTGTGCTATCTTGTGTGGCTGGTGAAAGGTTTCACTAGAGAACAGAGAAACCACCACAGTTAGGATATGGTTCCTGCTAATGGGTTTCACTCACTGATTTTGATTAAAAATAGATATGATGTAAGTTAAGATATCCTTACACATGACTTAACCTTCAGAGTGGTTTGTGTTTGAATAATTAAAAAAAACACTCCCACTCTTGAGGAGATAGTGAATGAACAAAAGAAGAAAGAAAGAGATAGAAATAGCAGTATAGTGCATGCAGAGCAACCATCCGTTAGTATTACTATAGGAAAGCCCTCCTCTTCTCGTCGTCGCTGGGAGCACACTACCTGTTTCCGTCTTGGTGGCAAATCCGGCCACCTGTTTGAGGGCAGCGGCCGTGAGAGCCAGACCGCTGGTCTTCCTCAGGCCATGCTGGAGCACCGTCTCAAACTGGGCACACAGACAGATCACCCTGCAGAGAGCACACACACACACACACACAGGTCTACATTTTTTTACCAAAGATGTTCACTGGAACAGAACACACTAAGTATGTTCTGTTCATGGTAAGCTGTTGGTTAATAGTTCAATAAGTGGAACAGGAGGAGCAGTCCGCTACACAGGATGCTAGTCAGGTCAGTTGATGAGATGTGTCCGGAAGGGTCTTCAGATGGTTTGTTTTAACACAGGGAGGGGATTCTGCAGATCGTATGGAGCTAGGTAGCCCGTTCCACCATCTATGTATCACACATGAGAATGTGTGTCTTAAAATTCAGAGTCTGGACTGCAAGTGTGTTTCACACAGTGGATGAAGTGCCAGACGGCATTAATTAGTGAATCTCTGAGGGCCGGTAGGGACGGAGGAGAGTTGGGATGCGGGTGGGCAGAGATCCAGCTTCTACAGTGAATGGAGTGGGCTGTAGAGTGGTATCTCTATTTCCACGCTTAGATGGTTAAACACCAGGCGTGCGTGCCTTAAGTTAATAATAAAGTAAAAGTCTTACCGGCTGTCTGAGTCCGAAGCGATCTCTTTTCTACCCCCGAAGCGGATTTGGCACTGGAAAGATATGGAGGAGAGCGGTAATGGACTACAGGGAATACAAAACTTCCTCTGTGAGCTGTGTGTATAGGAAGCGGGAGGTCATTGAACACCGCATAACGTTGTGTTAAGTGGAAATAAAATGTGTCGAGCTAGATTAGCCAGTCCATAGAGTCACACAGTGTGCTCCACTATTATGCACTGGGATGATACTATTGATAATAGGGATGGATGGGACTCCACAGAGATACAAATGGGATGCCAAATGAATATGCATGATGTCAATTCTTTACCAATTACATTTTTATAAGTAGTACATTTTTCAATCACAAGGTACTGAGTCTTCAAATAGAAATTGAATTTGTCAAGCTTGTTCATTTTGTTCCACTTCAGTTCTTTCCCGCCCCTTTCCCTGACTTGTTTGATCCAGCAAAATATTGAATCAACGGACAAAACATTTAATTACCACAAATATTGCCTTGTTCAGCCAGTGAAGCTGCTCACCGAATTTCTACTGATGAATGTTGAATTGAGCTAGACACAATACCATTGCACCAAATAAACACATATCAATATTTTTATTAGTATTACTATATAACATAACATAACAGTTCCAGGGATGAATGAGTTGGGAGGGACACATAATGTCAACATGTTTTACAACGCAGTACTGACAGTCAAGTCATAGCATAGATAACCAACATCTGCTAGGAAGATAATACATAGCAGTACTGTTTCCACTGTTTACTGAGAAAAAGATGTGTCATATAAATGAACGTGTATGCAAACCTCCTCAACTATTCTCCTATTCACAAGCAAAAACCGGAAATCCTGGCAAGATGACGAAAAGGGCCGGCATTCGCACGGACGTATCTGTTTTTACATTTCATAATTCAGGCTTGACATGTATAATTCTTCTGTCGTGAGCTTACCTGTTTAACAGCATCCAGCAACCTCTCCAGATGGTGTTGTCTCTTCGTGTCATTCTGCTGGGTGCCTGGAGAGCAGAGGACCACCCCATCACACCATACAAACGGATCATTTTACTAATACCATTTCACATCTTTAGTAGCGAGGTTTATTCCAAGTGAGTTCAGGTACACTGCACACATGGGGGTCTGGAAACCAGCATCTTTCGGGTGGGAGCCACCACTGAACACAGACTATCCTACTAAAAATAATAATACCAGTTTCAATAATTATCTATTAAGAGGAAAAGGTGATTGTATTGCCGAAGCTTTATACATTCATGTGTATCTTGTATCGTTTGAAATCTCAGCTCGCGTTTATCATTGAGAAGTCTGCAATTAACCCTTGGAAGGCTATACGATCAATGTGCAAACTGTAGCCAGTGCTCTGCAATTAAAAAAAAAAACTAGATCGAACAAATTACCCTCGTGAACTACATGCACTATACGTCGATTAGGTTTGATAACACTGTATATGATAGCAGGTCATATAATGAATACATATTCGCTGCACAGAGCGCCAATTAAAACGTGATTGACCAAAAAAAAATATATATATATATGTTTCATTCAGATCAACACATGTCTAAGCACTGACAAGATATTTGAGCAACATATATTGTGTGTTATCAAGGCGTAATAGATCTGACATGTATACGTGTCAACAAAACTTTTGCTGCCAATTCTTACCGTTCATTCTGAGAGGTCAGCTTCAATGTTGACATCCAAAATAATTCATTAATCGTCAACAATATTCGCCGTAAACCCCAGAATCAGCAAACCGTCATCTCCTTCCGAGGCGATTAGCTGGAGAAGCTATCAGTGGGCCGGTTCATAACGCTCTCCTCGCTGTCTTGCAACCACACGACCGTGGGGTGACAACTGATGCTTACACCGAGGCCTGCCGGTGACTTGATATTCTTTCACTTTAAAGAATTATAAAAAGACACGTATATAATAAAACCTGTCTTAGTGCACCCCAGGTTTTAATTTCAGAGCCACTGGGGTTGTTGTGTGCGGGCGGTTTAAAAATAAAAGGTTTTTACGTCTGTGACACTGCGAAAAGGGAAACAGTAGGGCGATGGAGCGTGGTCACATGGCAAAACACAACGTATCACATGATGAGGAAGACTCGTTGGTGGGACTTGTAGTTTTCAATCGACAAACTGCGCCACTTGTGTTTTGAGTTATTCGATTTAGTTGCATTGAATTTCGCATAGCTGAAATTAAACATCTCAGGAATAAAAAAGAAGAAGATAATTTACCTGTGTTTGCTAGTCACATAAGGCCTATTTCACCTGCATTTGAAATAGGAAGCAAGGTGATGAGGGACCAAGGCTGCTACCAATATGGATGTATTTGTAACTATTTTACCTATAGGTTTTTTTTTTACAATTTTTTGTTTGTTTTATATACAGTTATATTGCTTACTTTTGACAGTTCTAACGGTGCATTTGTAGACTGTGTGCATATCTGATACATACCAGTATGTAGCAGATACATACCAGACACCTCCCCCTACACACACACAATCTCTTGTGAGGATGACATCACGATACTTTGTCCCAAACATTATCAAATTAAGTAAAGGTTGAACATTATTATGATTATGATTATTAAGTATACTTATATATTTGTTCCTCACCTGTACCAGATGGTCTTCCCCTTGTAGGGAGGATGAGTCTAGATGGGGGAAGGAACTGGGCATGACCCGGGTTTGACGCCTGCTCACAGCGCGCTTGTTCGACCTCTAACCATATCTAGGGCCTCTTGCTCCTTGGAGGAATCTATTCACTCCAAAGGTTTCCTCCCCGGAGGGCAGTTTAGCTTTCTCTCCTCTAGATACTCTCCAAACTCAAAACATACAGCAGTACTCGCTATCTACAATCCCCATGTGATGCTCACTGCTTGACTCTCAAATCCCCACTGAGGTTACAGCTTACATAAGTGCCATCTTACATAGGGGAGCAGAACCGTATGATGTCATATGATGTCATGGAGGTCCACTGGGTTCCATCTGCCACAAAGGTCACAGAGACGAGATTTGTTTTGATTATACTCTTTAGAATAGGGCTGAGCTAAACTTAAGTATAAAACAATATAATAAAGTCTTTTTTTAATACAAAACAAATAACAAATTCATGGGATGAAATGGGTTTGTTCAAGCCCATGTGCTTTGAGGATAGTTTTGGTTATGTTTTAAATATAGATACATAGATAAATGTACCTCAATCTGTCTACCTGTCTGTCTCTATTTTATTGATTCAGGATTACCGTGTGTATGTGTGTGAGGGTGTGTGAGGGTGTGTGTGTATGTGTGTGTGACAAGGATGATGAATGTAGGTTTTACATCTAAAAAGAGTATGTTACGTAGTAAAGCTATTTGCTGTTTGCAGCCATGCACGCCTATAAATTCCAATGGAGACAAATAAAACTATATCCGAAAACAACAAAAGAAATGTACAAGTGACCAAGTTCAATTTATTTGGAGTATAGTTGAGAATCATGCAACTAACTCGATTTAGGAGGCATGAAACACAAAGACATTGAGTGAGATTGCATACCTACAGTTCACATAATGATTGATAGCTGCTGACTGATAGCATTGTGTGGGCCCAACCGCGTTAAAGCCATCCGGTAAAGGGTGTGACTGCATGAGAAGTTAGCTGCAACTTTTATGTACAATGCTAGCTTTTTATTTTACAGCATGAACGGAAAGGTCTTAAAAGACGGCTTGAAACCAGCAATAATATAATAGTGGTTGCAAATTTAACAGATTTGCATGACAACAAATGTATAATATCAGTTCATTAATGTAGTTTAATTTTAAACATACAATGTATTGGTTAGTTAAGTAATGTGAAGGTAAACAACGTTGACAAAATAACAATAAATAGTCTATGGACAGGTAATGGATGCATATACCCTGGGTATATGCAACCATACATATGGAAGTCACAGGTATAAAATAGTCTATAAATGGATAACTAGACAACAACAAGAATAAAGATCAGTAGACTGGTAGACCGTATGCCAAACATCCAACTGGTGCATCGATCACCCTTTTATCTATTTACAACCAACAGACCAGAACTATGAAAACAGTAGACTATTGTTCATCAATTTTATCTCTTAGTCAATGTTTTCACTTTTACATTACCATTGCATTGTTTCTTAGTCATCATCAAACTGAATACACAGTTCAAAAGCTCCATACAAATCAGACACGATTTGAAACAATAATATTGTTGGAGTGCTTTAGTTACCGTACTTTCATCAAATTAACTTGCTATGTGTGTCCAAAGTTTGTGTTCTTATCTCAGAGATAAGACCATGTGCATCTTACCCAGCGTACCCATGTCCACGATACTGTTTAATCATTACAATAACAGCCCTGCACACCAGTATATCCCTGTTCCAGAAGGAACCTGTTGAATGTTGATGAACACATTTTCCTGATGTGTACAGATCTGATGGCAGATGTTTACCATAGTGAGATCAAATTTTATTGACGTGTCTGCTTCACGAGACGGTGGTTTCAGGTACTTCAGCGATGGTCTGGAGAGCCACGTCATGTCAAAGTTTCCCATCTGGCTGCCAGTGGACGGTCTGCTGTCTCAAGCACTCAGTTGAAATGATAGATACCTTTTCCCTCCCTGGAGATCTGATGACAGAGTCCCACCATAGTCAGATCACATGGACAGCGTCTCCTTCACGAGACGGTGGATTCAGTGACTTCAGAGATTATGGACAGAGCCACCTCGACGTTCCTCATCTGGCTGCCGGTCGAGGGACTGCTGTCTCTGTGTTGAGGAGCATCGCCAGCCGGCCCGTCTCGACGGAACCGGCCGCTGGTCCTCCTGAAGGAGTTGCGAAGGCCGCTGGAGACGCGGCTGGACATCTGCCTGACGACGCCGCTCAGCCCGCGGTTCTTCAGCTTCACCATGCCCACGTCGTCCTCCAGCTCCTCGGGGGGCACGTCGATGTTGCCGCTGTACCAGAACACCCACCAGATGAGGCTGAGGAAGATGATGATGGAGCCGGCGTAGATGAGGAGGTCGTGGATCACCAGGCCGCCAAACACGCCTGTCATCATGATGACCAGGCCCAGGATGTCGTGGGCCACGGCGAACCAGAAGGAGCACTTGCAGCGGCCCACGCCGTCGTACTGGATCTCCGTCACGGGCTCCATCCGCACCTCCGTCGACATGGTGACGGAGTATCTACTCCACACAATGAGAAATCCCCAAACTGAATGAAATAAGATAGAAAGGAGTGGAGACCAGGACCATGAGGGTGGTGTGGTTGAGAGCGTGGCTTCTATCAGTGAAGTGTGTGTGGCGCTCGATGACTCATAGACGGGTATAAATAAATGATTTTCAGTCCTAGGGTACAAAGTCCAATGACCATAAGTCCTTATCACCTGCAAACCAATTGGTGCCATTGTAGGCTACAAAAAAAATAAAAAAAGGACACTTTGTCATTGCAGGCTGCTGGGGGTTGGCTCCAATTTCACATAATCGTTCTTCCTTCCGCCTCTCACCGCTCAGAGCCGTACAGGGTCGCCCCCTCATGCCAAGAGGAGCGTCGTCTCTGCTTCTGCCTCAGGATGGGGATCCACACCAGGCCCAGCACCACAAACACCAGCCCCGCTGACAGGCAGGCGGGGACCATGGCGTGAGGGGCCTCGCTCACCCCCAAGGCGCGCAACAGAAGCAGAACGGCCCCCACCGCCGACATCAGAACGCCCATCACCATGGCGATGATGGGCTTGTGGAAGTAGGCCCAGCTGGAAGGTTCCGAGGCGTCTCCAGACGGAAGGCAGGAGGACCGAATGGAAGGTTCTTCCGATTCGTCCAAAAGCCTAAAAGCCATCACGTGGAATATCTTTGAACTAACTAATGGAGATCCAGTAGTCTGTTATTCTTCAGTAGGAAATAAATATATTCTCAGTTAGCTTTCATATCGGCTCCTTCTCACCGGGTGTGCTAGTAATAAGTGACAGCAGGCTACCACACCAGTGTGAGAAGTTAATTATCTCTGGGCAACACCAGTGGGATACAATCGCCACCTGTAATTCCACACGACCTGCCACACCCCTCAAATAACAGAGTGGTTATGGATGAGCGAGCCACCAACTCCATCTTGTTGACACCCTTTTTGTCATCACCGCGATCCATTCTACACCACCGTCTCCTTTACAGCCATACATGCTCTTGTTCAGGAAGACAATGCAGAGGATTAAACTTTAATATGTATTACTTCAAACATTACCAAGTATACTGCAGAGATTAAAAGTCTGATAAAGATCTAAGGATCCATGGCCTGTTTTAAATTGTTCCGCGTATTATTGTGCTGTTCTATCAGGCAGCACCTGAGCAAATGTGTAGCGTAATCCATCACACAAGAGGCCTGCCATCGGATACAGGCTGCAGCCCTGCTGGTGGGCTAACACTTGAGTTCAGATGAGGAAACAGTCTGGCTCTGGCTGCTAGCAAATACAAGTCTGATGTTGATAAATACTATATACAATTAATTTGTTGCATGTTATTATTTGGGTTAAAATTAACATGATTATGTCTTATGAAAGCCAGGGAGCAGCAATTGATGAAGAGGTTTACATCTTCAGCTGTGTGTGTATATAGTCAGGACTAATGTACAAAATCCAATTCCTGTCCATTTCTGCTATTATACTCATCACTGATGTTTAATACAAAATATTAAATGTTTATGTATTTATTTCCATTATTTAACAAACATTACAAAATTTAAAGAGAAATATACCTAACAATTTTAACAATCAATGTTTTGCCCTCCCAAAACGTATTGCTACCATTATGAGACAATATTTGTTTGTAATGTCTGTTCCAGCATATGTAACATCATAAAGGTTTGAACTTAAACAAATAAGCAGACATTAGGATGAACTTGAGTAGTTATGTTTTATAATTATCTTAATATAACAAAGCATACAGTTTCAATTTTTGAAGACAAATGGCAAGTGAAGATCACCATAGTTATGAACAATATCAGACTGGTTTATACTAGATTTCCATATTATCAAATGTCCATGTGAAGGGACCTGTGGTGAGGCACGGGTGCAGAGACACATCACCGTGGCGATCATTTGGCTTTCCGTCCTTTTCGTTTGGGTTTGGGAGACGTCGTGCCAGGCTTCTGGGTCTGTTGCTTCTGGGCCTTTTTCTGTACGGCAGGTTTAGGGGATTTCTTCTGTACATTAGGTGTGAGGGCTTTCTCCAGTACGGCAGGTTTGTGTGACCTCCTCCGCCTAGCTCTGGGGGATTTCTTTTGTCCAGTAGCTTTTGGGGCTGTCTCGAGTGCCACCTTCTTTTTGTTCTTCTGTGGTTTCTGTCAGAGAAACGCAATGAGAGATCAGTTTTAGCAACACTTACTAGTGAAACATGCCACATTCTTTGAAGGGGCAATGGCCCCAAAATCGTGATCCACCCAAAAGCCATATAACTTCTATGATCTTCAACATAGCAATCTATACCATTTTGTCACCGTTACTAAAAGAATGCCCGTCATTTGCAGAAAGTAGTGTAAAATCCTATTTTTTTTATTTTTTTTGTAAACATGGAAATAACACCGACCCACTCTGCCAAAAACACATTCTTTTTAATGTCAGTGTATGATATTCCTTACACTTTAAACATAGTCTTTTACTTTTAAGAAAAAGGAAAAAAGGGCAACACAACACAAAAAGGACACCACAGAAAGATTTTGCTACACTACGATAATCCATTATAGCATATTTCTATGCTTACTTCACAAAAAAGTCTGATGGAGTATATTTTAGACGTTTCCTACATGTTTGTATATGCATTATAGACTGTTGGCAGGAACCTTAAATCCTTACGGAAAGATCATGCAAACAACCAAATGCCCTTGATATAGAACAGTGGTCAATTAATATAACATTGATTGTGTAAGGAATGCATCGAGTCGCTGTAGAAACAACGTGAAAGAGAAAACTGCAGCTGTACTGACCTCAAGCTTGGCCTTTTTGACAGGGGTTTCTATGGGAACCAGTTGTGGGATTTCCTCATCGTTGTCATCGTTGCCAGACACTTTCTTGGAAACTTTCTAGAAATTGAAAAACAGGAAATCATTATTAATTTGAGTAAGGACTTGAGAAAGAACTGCTATTGAGACATCAAAACGCCCATCCCCTATGGCAATGATGGGCTTGTGGAAGTGATAAGAAGAGACATTTTAAAAACACACACACCTTTCTCTTGAGTGAATTTGAGCTTTTCTGTGCTTCCTCCAGTATGGTGAGGTGACTGAGGTCTGCGGTGTATATGGGCAGAGCCACGGACGCCAGGCTCTTCAGATGGATCACCTTCATCACGGGTCCTTGCTGGGTGGGGGGAGGGGTTAACCAATTACTAGAGTCCAAAGTGATGTCTTGCATGTGCTTGCTTTATCGGACAGGCAGCAAAGAAAAACGTTACTATTCCTTTTCTTATCATTGATGAACCAAATATTTGAATTGAACTGCAACATTAAGCAGCAAATGTTTGTTTTTGATAAATGACAAACGATTAATCAAATATCAAAATTAGATTTGATTAATGTTCCGTCAATCAACTAGTCGTTTTATTGACTAACAGCCGCAGCCCTAGTGCATGGCAACTACAAACGAGGTTGACAGGTGAGGCATCTTGCTGTGTGTATCAAAGCTATAGAGATGGGCTCCACTGAAAGGAGGACCATCTGGTCACGCTTCGGAGTCGCTGTAGCACCACTTGCACCCCGGTCCCACACTGAACAAGGTGAGGGTTTGATGGGGTGCGTCCAAATGGGACGATGAGCAGGTAGGGTTAGGCGGTTCAAACCTAGAACCTTTCCGCTCAGTGTCAAACACAGCAACTACTAGAATGTAGCGCTCCCTCATTTCTCTACATAAAAGTGGTTTACATCCCCACGTAACATAAGACAACAGACACAAATGACAGGACTAGCCAGTGGACTTACCGTACGCATTTTATCCACGACCGCTTTTACCGCAGACTCAATGTTGTCTGTGATCTCCTCTGAGGTCATGCCAGAGTGGCCGATGGAAGCCATACTAGAACACAGGTGAGCCAAACACGGAAATTTCGTTAAAAACAATCCCTTTATGGCCAAGGAAAGCTGCAGGATGGGATATAAATACAGTGATAAACAGTTTACTTATTGGTTAACTGTGTGTAACATTACTTCTGTTCAAACTTGAATGTAACTTAAAAAATGTTGGCACTTCTGTTCAAAACGGTTTTGAAATAATGACCATCAAAAGCAGTGATTTTCAAATGGTGGGTCACGAGGGCATTATGAACGGTTCAGAGCAAATGCCAAACCTTAATCTTTAGAAAGAAGCCCATAAATTAACTAATACTTCAATGTTAATTCATGTTTCAATGGCTTACCATTTCACCGGCAATTTTGGTAAATACATTTTTTATTTTAGGGTTGTGACTTGATGACCCATGTGAGTCCTGAGGCTAGACCAATTCAGAAACACTGATCTAAAGAATAAAACCCATCCACCACCATCTTACATCAACCTTTGGACATTTCTCTCTATATCAGTAATTCAGTATTTGGTCTGTGGACAACAAAATAATCACATTGTGAACAAAAGTGACGGCTGCCAAGAAGTAGCTAAAGTGTTCAGGTTACCTGCAGGCGCCCTTGTTGTTTATCTTGATGCGGGTACCGTGAATGATGCTCTTCAGATCCCGGGCAAGATTTTTGCTCTGCAGGTTCACAGATAAGGGGTCTCTGGAAAAGGTAGAACATGTTTAATAATAGTCAATGAGCAGAAATGTACTTGTTGGCAAGTAATTTTGTTTAAGATCTACGCCCTAGTCTTGCATGCATTTGAAATACTAGAATTAAGAATTTCATTAGAATATGAAGTAATGTTTTGCCCTTAAACGTATCGTTATTGTCACCGTTAATCAAAGATGTTTTGTGAGAAGTATTTTAACCATTACTATTCAACAAATGCATACAAACATTACTGTTCTACAATGCATACTAACAAATAAGGCTTAAACCTGCCCTGTGACTTTTCTACAGCATCCATTTACAAATATTTGAACTAAAAAGTTTAAGGTAGAACAGGCGCCCATCAATCCAGGGAATTCCTGTTAAAGCGCAATCATTTTCAGACAACTGTCATCTGAAATGATACAGCTTTAACTGTAGCTACAACTCAAGCAACCAGATGGGGCCAATGGGAAAACTTAAAAAGTGCAGGTATAAGTCAACACATTTCTCACTTTTTATTCTTATAGAAGTTTTTTCCCAGGTGGGAGGGAAGGAGGCGTCGGATGCGGTCGTCAGACAAAAACAGATCAAAGTTCCCCAGCAACCGCCTCTTGGACTCAATGGACTTATATTCCGTCTTCAGCAACTTGTAGGGGATGACCTAAACAGGAAGTAGAGGCACAACACCAGACAGACCCAATTAGAATACAAAGCACAACTACTTACGACTTTATAAAATAATACTTTTGGGTTGTGTGTACCAATTAAATATAAGGGCAGCGGAAGAGTGTAGGGGTTAGGGTGTTTGACTTGCCAAAAGGTCATGGGTTCAATTCCCAATGTCTGCAGTTCACCATTAGAACGGCTCGAGAAAGATGCCTAACCTCTGCTCCTTAATGACCCTGTATCTGTATGTACTGTAAACTCATAATATGTTAAATTACCAACACCTTTTTCTGGCTATTCGATTTTTTTCAAAGTTATACAGATGGGCTCCACTGAAATGAGGACCAAGTGGTTTTGCTTTGAATATTAAAGTTCTAAAACAAACATTGTTTTTTACTCTGGTCAATGCAAGTGATGGGAAACTACCTTAACCAGTCTGGTCAATGCAAGTGATGGGGGAACTACACTATAGGTCACAACATTTTGGATGCATTTGGTGGTGGGAAAGAGGATTTAAAGCCAAATATTAAAATTTTGTGAAATATTGCTTTGACATCACTAGGCTCTGTATGGAGCCAGCTGTATAAATGTCCCCATCCAGTGCCCATTTGGCGGAAGCAGATATCAGAGTATACCGTTTGTTATAGTAGTACCTCTGTGATATTAATGCCTTTTTCTTGCAGTAGTCGCTTATAGAACCTCTGTGTCTGATCCGCGGTCATGTTGGGTTCATCTCTGGTAAAAAGGCACACTTCGTCCGTTTCTGTTCTCTGGTTATGGGGCAATGGGCTGCGGTAAGGAAACATGATCACAAGTTAGGGTACTTAATATGGTAGACCAGAAACCAAAAACTCAGCCTGACCATAACGTTAATTAGAATTTCCTAGCAATTGACTGGGTGGTGACAACTTTTTTTCTCATCAATGAGACTCACATGCGGATGTTCTGTGTTTTCTTAGGAATCTTCCACAGCGTGAAGAGAAGGGAAAAGTACTCGCTCTCGTTCAGCAACAGCGCTTCGGAGGTTGACTTGGATTTCAAGTAAGCCTGTAGAGCCAGGACAGCCTTCTTCACCTGACAAACATATGATGTACATATCGGCATTATCAGAGCATAACAGCAACTACATTGCGGTTTCCAACAGTATTGTTACATTTTCAACATCTAGCCATGCCATGATCCATGGCAGTACCAGCTTGGAAGCCAACATGCTAACGTTAGCTTAATAGTTCTTAAACCTACGCTAGACTATATCTAACGAATTGTATGCGACAACATTGTTACATGAACTAAAACATAAGGATCTGTTACACGGCGCACTACAGTACTTCAAGCTTTATTACCTGTTCCCGGTCCAACACGAGGGCTTCATTCGTTTCTGCCATGTTTCTGCTATGTTTCTGCTTGAACGTGGCTTCACGTGTTTCAGCACGACACACATCCGCATAACGCTGTACCGACGTCAAGACCAACCTTCAAAACTTTATTTATAACACATACATAACACAACTAGAGTAGACTGAATGGCAAACCGCATGCAGATTAATAATATTGGTAAACAGACTCGTTTTTCTTTTATCAATTTTATTTATTTTGATCAATTATGTGACAATTATGGGAGCAAATTTGTGGTCATTCTCTGTCAATCAGATTTCACTTGACATGAAAATTCAAGAACACCTCCAGAAATATGTGGAGACCAAATTAAAATTTTGGTACAGCAATCCTTAAAACCACAGTAAAATGTCCCATTGAATTCTCAAGATAGTTTAAAAAGGGGGATGACTCCATCCATTTGCAAATCATATTCAGAGGGTATTTCGGGCCCATAATGTGATATGAAGCCGATCAGCATGATTTCTTTTAATTCTCTCCCGAACTTAGTTACGCTGCACTGATATCCATTCCAAAACAAATGGCGTAGCCTTCCAACAGCATGTTGACCAGAGATGAAGTGTGTGTGTGGGGAGGGGGGGGGGGGGGGGGGGGGGGGGGGGGGGGGGGGTGAGAGACAGGAAGGGTAACAGCTACATTAGTGGCATAGCATAGCTCTCAATATGAGAAAGCTGACACACTGGACTCAGTCGTATCGTTCGTCGTAATAACTGATTCAGTCCGTTGCTTTTTTGTTTGTTTTCTTTTCTTCATTTGCCCTGTTCTTTCCTGTTTTTTTGTGTTTCTTCATCGTCGTCGTTCGTGGCACTTTTCTTCTTCAGCATAGTGGTGTGTAAAGACAGAAGGGGCTGTTTCGGGTTGGCTCTGGCAGCGCTCTCCTGACGTTTGAACCCAGTGGAAGATCTCCATGCATAACGCTGCTTGAGCTCCATTAGTCCTTATCTGGAACCAACTTCAGCACTTTGCCAATAGCAATGGTTTTACCTAAAGGGGGACATGAGCAGATAGTTATAATAAGAGGTCCTCATTGCACACATCCTACACGGTTCATTATTGTACCATAAGTAATTACAAGCCTCAAGTCCAAAGCACACAGACGTGAAATTGCATATTTTTAAAGGAAGTATGTGCACAAAGCATTTTAGACGTTTTGAAAACTAAGGAATGTAAATATGCGTTTCATGTTATTTATGGATCTACTAAATGTGAAGAAGATCAATGCAAATAATTCCAGTCAGACACATGGTCCAGTCCCGCCCACCCACACCTTCGTCACGCAGCGTGAATCGTCCCATCTGAGGGAAGTCCTTGAAGGTCTCCAGGCAGATGGTCCCTGCCGCCCGGAGCCGGGCAATGCACACCTGGTCCTGCTTCACAAAACGGGGCCGGGTCTTGCTCTTCTCCCCAGTCTTCTTGTCCACCAGACAGATTAAGGCCTGCAAGGATGAGGTGGGAGAGAGTCAAACCAGAAAGGTGGGGGCTTAATGAGTGAAGGTTTTTCATGAAAGTTCATGATGGTCATTTGCATACTGGACAGGTGACTTACTGTGATTTGAACTTCTTCAATGCAGGTGTGAATGTGAAGGACTGCGTTGTAACCGGGGCATATGATTGATTTGTGTTCAATGATGACAATCTGAAATATAAAATAGTTGAGTACTAGCCAACAAATATTACAGAATGACTGAAGACATTCTTTTCAAGGATCACTGAATGGGACACGAGGTGGTATGCTCTCTGGATTATGCTGAAAAATATCCAGAGTTGGGACTCATAATACAATTAATTGTTACTAAGTAACTAAATAACTAAATAAAGTAATAACAATACAAAATATGGCGCCGGAAACTCACAGGAAAAACAATCCGAGACTTTAGAACAGCCCCTTTGCCAACACACACCTGTACACTATGTCCTCAGCTTGAAAAAACACCCGTGAGCGTGTTCAGCATTCATGTGTCTAACGAACCTGCACTCTCACTAATCAATCCCATGTGGATTAAAACCCAGATGACAAATGCAGGGCAGGGACGAGCCTACCCATCACGGGGACATCGCTGCCCAGCCAAGCCACCATGTCGGCACCTTGCACATTATCTCCAGTTCAAAAAGTTTTTTTTACCTGCACACATTATGCACCCTGATGTTTTATTCAATGCCCATACTGCTCTCGCTCCTTTTGTTTGTATGTTTGTCATTACTGCTATGAGTTTAAGGCCCAGGACCTCTCAGCTGGGAGTCAAACACTCTCTGCCGTAAAGGTTCTGGCCTCGAATCTCCAATGCCATTTCCAACCCCTACCTGCTCCTGAATGACCATATCTAAATTTGCCGTGAGTCACTTTGGAATTACCCGCCTCTGTGAAGTGCATAAAATGGTATCATATTTTCTTAATTCGGACTATGTAGACGTCCCTGTACAGAAGGACCCAGGTGTTGGAGTACCTGTGCGTCGAAGGTGCGTCCGGAGTGGCAGAGGTTCTCGGCGTTGCAGAGGATGAAGCCGGGCAGGATCTCCTCCTCCTCGATGCCCTTCAGACGCAGCTTGAGGTTCTCCCCAGGTTCCGCGTCGTCCGTCTCCACGTCGTCGCTCAGCAGGCTCAGCACCTCCACTGTGTGCTGCTCAGGGGTCAGAGGTCAGAGGGTTATGGGGTAACCTCGTCTGGGAATGGTCAATGAAATCGCTATGGTTTTCAGTGTGAAATTGACTGTGTGATTTTTTTTAGTATATTCATTATTATTTGATTATAATTATCCTCAAATGATTATTCAAATGAATCCCCAATGTTCACAAACCACTGGCAAAATAATCTGCTGTACTATTTGCCACACAGATGACCACAAGTACATGCAAATTAAAGGAATTATCAATTGAGTGGTTATCCATAATCTCTGATGAAATTATCTTTATAGGAGCCATTATAAGAAATAAAGATGTATGAATACAGTCCCAGTCTCTAACTGTCTGAACACCTTTGTAAACCAGAACATGAAAACAATGTTAACTGTCGAATAGAAGTGCTCATCAATGTAGATCTGCCTGGAGTTCCATGACATATCCTCATGTATTTTACACAGTGAGAGGTGTTAGGCTAGTGTTGTCCTGCCTGTACCCTGAACCGTGTCTTACCCTGTTCGGCATCATCACCAGCTGCTGGGCTTTACTGATGGAGCCTGACTCCAGCTTTCCAAGGATCACCGTGCCCATGTCCTGCACACGCACACGGTTAAGGGGAAAATAGAATATTGAGTGAGAAAAATCTGGGAATTAAAAAAAGTGCCATGTCTATCAACAGCTTGTGTGTTGGGTTCAATCCAAATCTACATCTCTGTAAGGCTGGATTGGATGTCAAATGAGATTATCTATGTGAGAAAATGGCTGTGTTAGTTTGTCTGTGGTGTGTATGAGTGTGTGAATATGCAAGATAATTGTTGGAAGGACACTCAAGGCCTCATTTACTTTCTAAATGGAAGTCACGATTTCTAACAGAAAATAAGACTAAAAAACTGAAATACAGGGCTGTGTGAGACAGTGATAAACGAATCCAGCCATGTCAAAATCCAGCGTGTCAGTGCTGTACGTGATTAAAGACCCTCTGTGGGGAGGAAACTATTTGAATAATCAATTGACTGCTTCATCAAATACATGCAGACAATTTTCTCAAGCACGGCACGCCACCAGGCCTGAAAGTAAATCAGATTACACATGGGTGTCAAACCCGTGAATGACCTTGATTTCTATTGTAGTGACCACTTTGGCTGTGGAAAAAGCACCACAGGTGGAAGGCAAATCACATCCGTCTGGCAGCTCCTCACCTTGTACTTGTCTACGATGGGGAGTCTGACGGGCCCGTCGCTGGATCTGCTGAAGCTTGGCAAGCTGTCCAGGTGCGAGATGAATGGCAGCCCTCTGGAAGAGGAAAGGAAACAGTTTGTTATAAAGGATTTTGGGTTGGCAACTCATCAAGTCAACTACATTTGAATGTAATCCAAACCATTTTAAATCCATCACCTCACATCTGGCATGGTCTGACACATCTACTGTAATGGTAGATTTCAATATTGATCATTACAGCAAGCATATTGACTTACGTGTACCAGGTGCATTCTGGGACGGGGTCCTTAAGGTTGGACCCTGTGAGGCCTGAGCAAGGCATGAAGTAGATGTCCTTCTTGGGGTTGAAGCCCACCTTCTTGAGGAATGGCACCAACTTCTCCTTGCATTCTTCATACCTGGAGGGAAGGAATTAACAGGTAGACTTATTGATGGAGTGTAGCGGTATATGTGGAAGAACTAGAAGGGTACCACTGAAATTTGGAGTATTACTAAAAAAGACGGATCATATAATTGACTGAGGTATGAATGATATCTATTATATAAAACAGTATTAAGTAAAGTAATCCAAAAAATAATAATTGAATGACTACTTTGTCATTTATACATTATTACCATATATTCCTTATCAAGGCAATAAAACAAATATCCAATTAATATAATGGCAATACATCAATACTTAATTCATAAGCCTCATTGATGCAAGACCGGTGCAGTCTATGAGAAGTCCAGCACCTTTGCAGCACCTGTGTGGACTACTCTATTGCCACGGTGTCATAATAACACTAGGAAAAAAAAACTCCCTCAATCCTTCACTTCATTCACCTATCAAGGCTCCAATTGACGGTGGGGTCGTCCATCTTGTTGACGAGGACGATCAGGTGTTTGACCCCCGCCGTTTTAGCCAGCATGGCGTGTTCCCGTGTCTGCCCGCCCTTCTCGAAGCCTGTCTCAAACTCTCCCTTTCTGGCTGAGATCACCTGGTCAAAGAGGACCGAGAGGGAGCGGTCCAGTGTCAAATTCATCACAACTCCCCAGTGATGTATCAGTACGACAGTCAGGTGTGGAACATCCACAATGAATGACTCGTGTGACACAATTCAGATCTAGAATCTATACACGAAATGAGGACAATGAATGAATGAATTACTATCATTATTTCTAGATTGATACTCCACTACACCACTCGATATGATATCCATCTGTGCATCCAGGGACCAAAATTAACACTTGCCACCAGCCTATGGCGGATAGCTTTGACCATTAGGCAGGTAAACAAATGCAGGGTTACATATTAAAACACTTGTTTGGCCGGTAGATATTTCCACTGTGGCAGGTAAAAAGACAAACTTCAGGACCTTGCGTGCATCTGTGAAGAATAGTTAGTATACAAATGCAGACACTAGCGCAAAGCACTGTGAAGGTCTTCACAGCTCAGCTTCAGATTAGAAGAAAACACTTCGGAGTCATTATCTCTCTGTAAATAGGGGGCCGTGAGTGTGTGTTTGTTTGCTTGCAGGTGCGGTTATATTACCCAAGGATTAAAGGAGCACGTAGCATTGCATATCAGCTGTTGTTAAAGTGCATGTTTGTTGGCCTTTTGTCTTGCCGCACAAAGACAAGCAGCCAACGTTTCTATGGGTATGGCTCATTATTAACTGTGGCACCGACTGACCCACTGGAATAGAGGTGCACCTAAAAACAGTGCTCAATGATTCACTGTCCCTGCCAGGTACACAATGGACTGAGTTTATATAGTGCTACTCTAACCACTGTGGGCCACTCAGTCGCTTTAACCTTGTGCACTAACTTGTTTGGTGTGTGTGTGTGTGCGTTTGTCATGTTATCTCACCAGCACTGCGAGGTCCGCTTGCGACGCCCCACCAATCATATTGGGCACAAAGCTCTTGTGTCCCGGGGCATCCAGGATGGTGAAGTGCTTCTTCTCGGTCTCAAAATACGCCCGGCCCACCTCCACCGTCTTCCCCTTATCCCTCTCTTCCTGGTTTGTGTCCAAAGCCCAGGACAGGTACCTATTGGGCAAGGCACACCAAAAACAAATGTTCAGCCTCAAGTTTAGGCTTCCCTTGCCAATGTAAATGTCACAAACCATTTAGTGGGTTCGAACACTTTAATAATATGACTTTATGCCCGCAGAATAAGCAAGCTGAACTACTGACAACACTGCAAAACTGCATCTGGGGTGAAAATGAATGCGTAATTTGCATTCTTACTGTGACTAATGGCATTTATCAAGCAACCGTTGCCTCCAGACCACACAGAAAAAGTGTTACCTTACCTTTAGTAACGAATATGCTTGATAGATGTGTGCAAGAACAATCAATGGAATTTTGCTATTTGCTTGAGTAATGCATATTTGATTCCTCGGTGATTCGCTGACTGAATCCATGCATTAATAAACACGTCAACATTGACAACAAAAAGTCAAATGGAGCTTGTGAAGCCCCTGGTTGATGGAGCTTGAATGCAATACCATGGATTGATCTTGATTATAAGAGAGGGATACATACAAGATAACTAGCAAGAGTTCTGCAGTGACATTCCCTCAACGTAAGAAGGGCAATTGTTTTGTTGGGAGAGTTGTTTTCCCTTTTCCACAATCACGCAGAAGGATGAGGACTCCTCGATGATAGTACAAACAAAGCTCACCATGTCTCTCTGTTCTTCTCCTTTGCTTCTCGTTCGTATTTCTCCAGTGTTCTCTTCTCCACCATACCGGTCAAATACCTGGAACATAAAAACTGTTAAGCTCCATGAAGCTAACACAAAACAGTTAGCTTGATGTTACATTTGCTCTTGATGATATTTAAAGCTAGGTGCAAATGGAAATCTTATGTTCTTTGAACAAGGGCAACACATACAAAACAAATCACTCACATGATCTGTCCACCAATAGTGGATTTGCCAGCATCTGAAAGACAAAAGGGTAATGCGTTTAGAAATATAATATTTCTAACCCTTCCCTGACAGTCACACTCCAACGTCCTGACACTTCGGTTGTATGTGTCATCTTATGGGTAGGACAGTATAGTTGCTTGGGCCTTTCAACTCCCAGCAAGAAGGTTCCAGGTTTGATCCTCAATGTCCACAGCCTAACCCCCATCTGCTCCTTAATGATATGATAGCAATTGGATTGAATCTCCGAAGCCACATTTTTTTACTTAGAGTTAGGAACCCCCCCCCCATCCTACCTAAACCTATTTTGAGATCCAACCTAGGCTTCTAGATAGCCTAACCCTTAAGAGACAGGAAATCAAAACACAAAGTATCCCTCAACAAAAGAGGACGCACCGACGTGACCGATAAAGACCACGTTGACGTGCTCCTTCTTGGGGGCGTTGGGCTGGGCTGGGGCCACTTTGGGAAGGGGCAGCTCCTCCTCTTCCTCCTCCATGATCATCTCATCCTCCTCATCCTCATCCCCTCCCTCCCGCCGCTGGACCTCCTCGTCAGAGGGGCATCCTTGGCCGCAGGCAGCTCCCTCCTCTTCCTTCTCGCCTCCTTCTCCTTCACCTCCTCCTCCACCACCTGGTTCCTCCTTCTGCTCCCAGGTCTCCTCTTCTGTTGCCATGTCGGACTCGGTGCCCCCATTCTCCACTGGAGCTGGAATGGCCAGTAATTGCTCAGTTATTATACCTGCCCAACTGTGGTAGGGCCTAATATGTCCTTATGATGTTACAACACCACTGCAATATGACTTTGGAAATGTTGTGTGTGCTTTGGCTAAGTGTGACTAATGAGTCACTCTTGACACTAATTAGCTTGAGAACATTGTAGAGTAGTTTGTAAATCACATGTCCTTGTTCCTGTTGTAATTTCAGACCAACAACTATCTACACCTATCATTGCAACTGAGCTCATCTTCTCCTCTTTCCCTGACCGGGAAAGAAGCATAATAACAAATCTGCTGTGTGTAAAGAGGCAATGCCTCTCCATAGCAACCCACACAAGTGAGCCTTCCGTTTTATTATGAAATTACACAATCCAGCTGTCACATACAAAGCAATCTTTCTTCTCCTCCTTAGCCTTTTTTCACTGATAGCAATGATGAATTAGCCCAAACAAGTGACTAATCAGTTAAATGGTCTTTAGTTTAACCTCAGTGTAATCCACAAACATGACCTTGGTTTATGAAAAACAATTCTTCAAAATAACCGCAATAACATCAAATAGTGGAAGAGATATGTTGGTCAGAGATTGACAAATGAGAGGCGTCTAAAATGCAAGGTAAGAGGCATCTACTCAGACACATCTCTGGTTCACATTATTCACTAAATTGTACTCATCCCACCCTCTATCAATCTCTCTTGTTTCAAGGCTGAAGTAATCTACCTATAAATTATTTCTTGTATAACCACAGTCCAGGTGCATAGCCCTCTGATTCTGTCTAATATGTAATATGTAAACATCTGACACCAGCAGATAAAATTGCACAGGCATTGAGTGACACACTGACACTGTTCTCCCTTTGTCAACACATTCAGATTGCTCGGATCTGAAAAGCGCCCTTGCGCTCACTCTCGTGAGACTACCAGTGCTTGGTATCACTGGAACACGGTATGTGCCAATAGGGACGACTATTTTTGGGACAAGAGAGGTTGCATCATGCTATGGGCCTTAAACCTGAACATGGGTTTGCCAACGCCAACCACTCCAAATTAAGCCTGGTCACTCCTAAATAGGCCTAAAACTGCATCCGTTGTTTAACGAAAAGGCGAACGCTTTCCTGTTGTACATGTGAATAGCAGGGGGATCTTATCACTAAAGTGACGTGTCAACACGACTTTGAAACGAGCGGAGGGTTAACACCCCGGTCTCAATTAAAAATAACCGAGAATCACACCTCGGTTGTGGATGGTACTCCACCATAGCAGAATTTTAGTAACACTGTGTGTGACAAAAGGTGCATTGTAGTTACATACCGATAGTTTCTGCTACCTCCATAACGTTACTGCCAATTGGATCAGACGGAGCTAAAATGGGAAAATACCATTTTAAACTTTTGTAAATTGTGTTTCAACCAGTGTTGGTAAGTCTCCATGCGCATATCGTTGTTTTACAATCTAGCAGTAAAGTTAAGATAGCTAGACAGCTGAGACAGTAGTTACATTGCTAAGCATTCCTAGGTTACTCGACTTGTTGACTATGGTAAAGTGCACAGCATGCCTTTATTGTCGGCATTAGTTACAGGTAAAGGGGGCTAGCTGTGTTAGCGGGCTAGCAAGTTTAAAGCTAGCTCATTTCCAGCTGTCTTCGCTAATGCCGACAATAAAGGCATGACCCAAGCATGAACCTACCATCTGATACTGGCGGACTTTCAACGGCGGCACTTTGGAGGAAGCTCGGTACAAACACCGCAGCGTTAATGTTGGGGACAAACGGTTTCGCGTTTACGTTGAGAGCGGCGATAGCTGCTGAGAGACCAGCAGCGGTTGTCTGGGCCTCGGCATCTTCCTCTAGCTCCCACGAATCCGGGGCTGTGTCTCTCTGGTCCATTGCTGCTTTCGAAGAGTTGACAACCTATTTCCCGTTGACAAAGCGGTTGAATGTGTGGTTCCTTTCAAACGCGCTTGATCGTTAGTGTCGTTAAATTCTTAGAAGTTCATTTATTGACGTAATCATCGCTTTACTGTCCCGTGTTTTGAGTTAGCATATGGCTCTGGTTTCCGACGCGAGGTGTTCCAAAGCCCTTGTATTACTCGAATGACCACTAGGGCTCCGTCGATTTGCACTCTTATCACAATCGGTTTTTACTGCAGTTAACTGGCTCTTCCATGATCTCTCAACACAATACAAATTATTATATATTTATTTTCAGATTTTTTTAAATATATTTTTCTTTATATCATACAAACAATAAATATACATTTCAATATTTTCACCCAACATCCAAATACCACAGTCAAACCAACAATATAATATTGCCCTAAATATTTGAATGTCATGGTATTCAGTATCCGTCGTGTCATGCCAACACTCTCTCACTCTTTGGCATCACTAACTCCTCCAGGGGTGATGGCAAAAGTAGCCTCACTCTCAGGCATGTCAGGACTACAAGAAATAAGACAAATAAAGAATGTAATCAGATAGTTTAGGTACTAGAGAAGCAGGAATTACCAGTCAAATTACTGTTGGATTGACCGAAAAAGGCTCTCGGCTTGTCAATCACCTGTCAAATATCTTGGCAATTCTCAATTCCCCCCTTCCTTTCCTCAGGCTTATCCGAGTGGTGGAGGCGTGGGCCAGGATATGTCCTCCAATAGGTTTCTTGGGATCAGCCTGAAACCTGAATGGTGAGAAAATAACATGAATAACAGCTTGAAATGGCATAAAGGAGCCAAAGTAGAATAATCAAGGTGTTTTACTGTAACAAATTGCAGCAGTTCTTACGACATTGATGCACCTGGATCAGCTGTCATCTGATTGGTAACGAACACTGCAACATTGTACTCTGGAGGGAATCAAGATCAGCCAGTGAGCTACAATACACACAGGTTTTCTTAAGTCCTTCATATGGGTCTTCAATGGCCTCACACATAAACTCTTTGTTGTGTGTCATTAATATGCCTTCAATAAATGTGACAGAATAATAATATAAGAAATAATATGAAAAAAGATATATAACAATAATAATATAAACAAAATAAAAAGAGGATATTTTTTTACATAGTTTCTTTTGTCATTTATTTATGATTATATAGAGGTGATTTGTCATCACCTATTTTCTGTTATACAATACAGTTTCTAACAATGTAATCTATGTTACATTTGCTTTTCTGTATCAGGTAATCAGTTAAGTGAAAAAATAAAATAACATAAACAAAGGATGGCAGGCATAGGCAGTTAAATTAATGAATAAAGATAAATCATTGCAAGTAAACACTGAACTCTGTGGTCATGATCTCATGTGTCTCATGTGTGTTTTCCGTCGTGTTTTAAAATAATTTGCACAAAGCCAATGCAGGTTTTCCTTTATTTTAAGCAGATTCTGTGACTTTATCAATTAACATTTCTAATAGAGCTGATATGGTTCTTTGTGGCCATGTACTACATTTAGGGTTGTGCAACAATCTTTTTTCTTATGAATGAAGAAGAGACCTTCAGAGATCTTTTGCAGTCGGGAGAGCATCTGGGCCAGCTTCTGCTGTCGCTCGGCCAGCTCTCCACGTCCGGAGAAGTCCACCCTGAACAGAGCCATGATGGAGTCAATGATCTGAAGAGAGACAGAGGAACCAGAGACTCACTGCTCACAACCATCAAATAATAATGCATTTAAAACTTATTTGAACCCAAATTGCAGGAGATAATGATGAAATTTAAAGATAGATGAACATGTATACTATAAATTCAACATAACTACACACAACTGATATGTTTGGATAGTTTCCTCTCATGTACCAACAATTTGAAGACTCCCCCTTCCTCGTGGAATTTGGCTGCAACAAAGTCCAGCAGCTCCATCTGGTGTTCACCTAGAGGCAAAGCAGCAGAGCGTTCTTGGTCTTATACTGTGCACTGCAGAGGCTGCTCTTATCCTCACCGTTAAGTTAATTTCACTTTACAAATAAACACACATATAAACACCTTGGCATCATGTCTAGATACTGCAAGTAATCGCACATCTTTCTGTAATATAGTGCCCCTCTTGAGGGCACAATACTACATACTGCATATACATGTATTACATTACATCCAGTACTAAAATGTATTGCCAGACAGTGCAATAGTTTGTTTGCAATACAAAATTGCAATTGCTAAATGTTTTTCTTACTGGTATAGGCACGGGCATAAAGCACATTGTCCAGGACGGCATCATGGTCCACATTAAATCGGTCAGCAATATCCTTCAGTCTATCCGGGCGACTGGAGCCAGGTCAAGGGTGGAAGCAGGTCAAGAATGAATGGGGATACAGCTAGAGACAGACACATGCTAACACAAGTCACAACTACTGTTTAGAGCAATTTTTGGATGAGACAAAGGATAATCCATTGTAAGGATACAAAGTGTTTTCTGTGTCGATGAAGATGACCTTCCCACCCATGTAGCCGTCCTCCCCAGGCAGCTGAGACGTCACTAGGCCGCAAGAAAATAGTCTGTTTTTTTATTGTGTTATCATTTCATCCTGAAATAATATTTGGATATATTATTCAAAATGTTCTGAAATGCCCTGAAAGATTAAAGGCACTACACAAATAAAGTATATTAGTAGTATTAGTCATATCTGATGTTGTTTCATTCATCCCATGTATTCAGAGATAAGTTATTGACTCACCACAAAGAGTGTGGGAAAGCTGGGTTTTCCCTGTACGGAATTCTGCAAATGAAATTAATTTGCTGCATTTCAAGCTTGACTTGGCTGACAATCTTGATATGGTTTTGTTGCTGAAAGTGTATGTTGTGTCAGGTTGTGTCCTCACCTCCAAAAGCTTCTGTGATAGCCATACTCTCTATACCTCCACCTAGAAGTTTACTGCAAAGATAGGATACAATTTCGTCAACAACATTCAGTTATTTCGGTTTATTCATAACAGAGAACGGATAGTCGAAAATTTGGCCTTGGAATGTTGAATATCCATTTAATGGAGACTCAAACTGTCAGCAAGAATTAATAGTTTTTCATACATGTTGGCTCCAATGTGGTCACCAATGTGACAAATGTGATGAAAGTACATCCAAAACGCAATACAATATGACGAATAAAACATTTAGCTAACTCTCAAAATAATATATTCGGATATCATCCAAAATACATTGTGTATAGTAAAAACTAGTCAACAAAAAAAAGTATTCAAATCTTAACTCAAACTCCTGGCTCCCAGTGGTGATGTGGAACACTTGCTTCCTCTTCGTGCTGTACTCAAACGCAGTCTGGAAACCAGTTGTCTACAATGTAAAACACAGACTAAGGGCACAACGACAAAACATGCAATTGATCTGTATTAAATATGTTTTCATGTTTCTCTCACCAGCATTTTCCCAGCAGCCTCTTTGATTTTTTCCACCTTGGCCTCTGACAGCCCCTTAATGTTACAGAGAGCTCTCCGAGTGGTCATCTGGATGCCCTTCACCGTACAAATACCCACCGCCTTCATCTTCTTAATGTCGGCCATGTTCTGTAGATAACAGAAGGAGAATGGCACAACATGTGAAGAGGTGGTTGTGTGTGTGGATACTTGTTTTTATTTAACGTGCTATCTAATGATACTCACAATTCCATGTTTCTGCAGAAGGTCTATGTCTTGAAAAAAGGACTCCTTGTAAGAATGAGCATAAGAACTTAATGTAGACATACGTAATTTTGCGTATTCAAATTGTACGTGAATACGTAAAAGGCCTTATGAGTTTAATTTGACGGATTTCGGTAAGTATTGAACTACCTCATCATCTTGAAACGAGGCGTCCTCTTCTACAACTTGATCCTCTCCAGTCTTCATACCGAGTAAGTTATAGGCTTATAGTTATAGATGCTATTTATTTAGCTATTGTTTAGTGGCAAGTTTGTTAGCTTACCAATTAACTTGCGAGCATAAAATAGTGAAATTGTCCTATAGCCTCAAGCACCTTACTTTAGAATGTCATCCACAAATCAATTATCAAGATCGATAACGAGTAGTAAGAGTTATTAATCATAAAGTATGTTTGTTTTAAATATAAACGGTATAAAATGTTGTAATAGTTCTCTCCCCGCAAACTATTCAAGGTCCGTTAAGATACTATTTAACTCTCATGTGGCGGGAATAATGTGATCACGTGCTTTCAAATCTGGCGGTTTGGATGAACAGATGACAAAATATTACAATATTATATTCGTCGAGTCATGCATCTTTTATTTACCTAAGATTTGGATGCATTTAATTGCTTAGTTTTTTCTGTACAACAAATAAACACTAATCCAGTCTAAAATGCATCCCTCAACCATTTAGGACGGTTCAAAAGTGGTGGTTTTATTATGAGCCGTTTATACACTCCATGAGTTCGGCCTGCGGGAATAAATGATATGCTAGTGTTAGATTAACAAATGATAAGAAATACATTATTTTGCATGGATGAGTCGTGCAACAGCTACCTCAAATTGATCAAATCAAATCACATTTTTTATATTTCCAGTAGACAACTTCCAGAAAATTGTATAACTTTGCTTGTGACTTAATATTAAAATACCCAATCAATTAATATGGACAACCAAAGTATTTTTTCAGGTATCTATTAGATGCAGGACAAAGACAAAATCAAATCATTCTTGACTACGGCCAATTATAAAGATACAGTAAAATGTCAAACTCATGAGATAAGACGTGAAACAGGCAGAAGTGTAATTTATAGCACTCAAATTCTGGTTCAGGAGGTTAGGTCCCCACTGACCATCTCTTGACACAAGTTTACATGTAAGCGTTGTTCAATGGCAAGAATAACGATTCAGACAACTATGGATGTTCTTCAGACTGAAAACACATTTGGTAAACCCTAAACATTATTTTTAAACCCCCATCTGTTGCAATTATCCACCATTACCAGCAGGTCCCTTGGGAACACTATTTCAATAGTTGTAAATATATATATATATAAAATGAAAACAGACATTGCTCCAGGAGATCGGTCTACACAAGATACTAGAGTAAACAGAACTTTGTGAGGGGGGGTGCAAAGGGAGACGTATTTAACTGCGACACTCAGGACATGGCAATCAGGACCCGCTTCCTTCTCGTTAAGTACCATTCAACCGGTTAAATCAGGATGCTGGAATGCACTTGTTGTCATGTTCTGAGCGTGCAGCCTTTGCTCTTCAGACATTTTCCTCGATTCTCTCCCTTTCTGGTCAGTGTCTCCTTGGAGCTGCCCCTCTGGACGGCTGGGAGCAGCTCTGGGGCTTGTGTGGGGCCCTTGTATTCGTCACATCTTCCCTGGGGCCGGGGGCATCATGCTGGGCATTCCACCAGACATCCCGGTGTTGGGCCCTAACAAGATCTGGAAGAGAAGGAGCATACGTGGACAGTCATCACCTCTGCGTGTTAGACCGTCTGCCTCAGTCTAGCTATGACTTAATTCACCATTCACTGTCATTGTGAATGAGCCGTTTATTAGAGGGCCCAACCTTTTTGTGAATGCATGCTTTTGCTAAACAATGTATTTGATGACAACTGTTTGTTTGCTGTGCTCATTGGATGGCTGTGTCATAAGGACTTTCAAAGTAGCAATTCATGAATACCAGTTTCCCAGTTAAAGAGTAATTGAACCCAAAATCGTTTTACGTGGTGATATGTCTTATATGATTGTCACATAGTAATCTAAGCTATTTTATCACCGTTACTGAAATAAGACCCTAATTGAGAGAAAACAGGAGTGTCTCCCCAAAACACTTTGTGAACGTTCCACTCTGCTTGGAATGCAGCTAACGGTCTTTTCGAGACATTTCGTGACGTCAAAGGCTGCGCTTTGTGTGTAGACGTGTAGAGCTCTGTCTGGGCAGCGGTTGACTGCGGCGTCCAAGAGAAAGTTGAGCTTCTCGGACACTTATAGGCCTTTTACACATGAACTCCGGATCAACTCTGGAGAATCAGGTCCGGAGTTGCCCTTTCACACATGCAAGAGGACATAAGCCGCATCAGACGTGTTCACACATATTGGAGATACTCCGTTTACTTTAGGTGAGGGGTGGCACCTGGGTAGAGCATGTAGGAGGCAGGACGTTATGCAAAATGCATGCAACGGATGTCGCAGTGTTTTGTTTACAACCCATCGAAGATGGCGGGTGAGGCTACAAACTCCTTAATGCTGACTCTTTTTGCGGTGATATCAATGCTGCATTTCTTTAGACGTATCCGAAATATCAACAGAAGAGTGGAACCTGGATTGCAAAATACAAGCAAGAAGAGAAAAGTACGAAGCAGCTACACTCCGTGCTCCCAGTTTCACACCAGTCGCATGATAGAAACGTCATCAACACGTGAGCAACACGCCCCATTGCTCGTTGTGAATTCTCTGGCTCTCTGATTCTACGGAAATTACACTAGGAGCCTGGCCGGGTAAACTCCGGAGGGGCGGATTCGGACATTTGCGTTCACACATACAGCCCCACCGGGTATTAACCGGAGAATGTCTGACTTACGGTGCATGTGTGAAAGGCCTATTATAGTATAATGCCACGGTTTGTGCGGAGCTCGTTCTGGGCAGCCATTGCTTTTGGTGTTAGTGTCTAAGAGAGGGTTAGACTTCCGGGACACCTATAGTATAACGCTACGGTGTGCGTGGATGATGAAGTTCCGTCTGAGCAGCGGTTTATTTAATGTCCAGGTCCCAGCAAGGGTTAGGCGTCCCAGACACCTATAGTATAATGCTACGGTGGGTGGCGCATTTCATATACAACATCGCTCATTATAACACTCATACACAATGACAGTACTAAAAACGTATCACAAAGTCGGCGTGGGTCTTAACCATTGGGATAACACCCCCCCCCCCCCCCCTTCCTAAAACTCTCAACCCAAAAAACTCTCATAGTGTTTGAATTCCAGCCGAAACAGTGGGTTCACTGACACTTTAAAGTCAATTCAAGTTCCTAAAACTAAGTATGGGCCAATTCTACTGTTCCGATTTATTAGAAGTTGTAAAGATATGTTTGCCCCCATACCTACAGTCTACTGTACTTGAGTTGAATCTATTCATAAACTGTGATTGTCAAAGCTACTTTTGAGTTCATGTATGTATGCGCACCAACCTGTCTCTGTTGTTGTAGCTGTTGCTGCTCTAACTGCAGTCTCTCCGTCTCAAACACCACAGGAAGTACCAAGATCATGAACGAGGTAGTGCCCACCCAGAGGGCAGAGCGAGAGAAACTGTAAACACACATAATTTAGAAAGATATGAGAACACATTTTACACATATAATATATATGTGGGTTAAATAGTCTCCATACAAGCATACAGTGGAGTTGTGCTACATGTTGTCAAATCACGGAAGTGCACAATCGGGTCAAACTGTCTGAAATTACATACCTGTACAGTTTTTTGACCAATGAGACGGAGCAGTTTGCAGACGCATCAGCAACGTTGCGCACAGTATCCGGAAACATTTCGGTTAAACCCCATAGTCTCTCCATTAGTGTTTCATCCAACTGTCAAAGACGAAAACAGAAATGGGACATCATTACATTACGGGATTAAGAGGACAGTACCAGGCCAGACGGAAACCTCAGTCTCAATTTAAAAATAATAAGCGCTCGTGGTTTGATTCAAGAAGCCGTTGTAGCTTAAAGATTCATCACTACATACCTCTTCATCTTCATCATCTTCAATTTCATCGTCAGGGGGGCGAGTTGCGACAGGCCCAGTACCGGGGGTGAGCTCTTCAATAGAAGGCATTACTAAGTGATATCACGTATTCTCTAGATACCTAAATCAACAATGCGGACAGCGTCGCAAGTCGCCGAAAAAGGGTGCAACAGTTGTCGATGTAGTTTGTGTTGAATGATATTCACACTACACTGCGAAATTACAGTTTTGAGTTGCTTGCTCTTACGACGGTCCGAGGTCACCCGGCAAGTGAGCATGTGCGCTGGAAGAAGACGGGGCTAAGGGTCATATGCTAGTATAGCTCAAAATCGATGTTGCCCCCTACCGTACAAGCTGCCAAACAGCAGGGCTTCGTCAACAACTGCATTGTGTAGTCGGGGCCATGCAATGCAATGGTGAGATAGTACATGTCAACATTTCTTTATTGTGTACATCTGTTTTTAACACGATGGTACGTTTTTTTTTAATATGTTTTTGTGGCATTCACAAGTGTTTTAAAAATCCTCTTTACATGTATAACTAGCAGGGGACTCCATAATCAAGACAATCGTGTCGTATAAGCAGGCAAAATATTATCTGGGACATGCGCTAAATGAAAAACAGTGGGAATAGGTCGTGGAAAACTTTAGAGATTTAGGGATTCCTTGTTTACATCTTTTCAGAGTACGCTGTGGGGGCGGAAATGGTCCGCCTTCATTCCTCAGGCCTTACGTCATTGTTGCTGTGTTTTTTATGAATGAAGGAATCCAACCTCAAAGAGCAGAGTAATTCCGGGAAAAGGCGGACTGACATTTTGTCGCTAGACTTGCTTCGACCGAGCAGATACATCGCAGAGCTGTATTTGGATAACGTATCAATTTCTTCTACATTGACAGCCATAACCGTCTCAACTGTTACTCGACCGCATATCTTAAACCAAGGACAAGTGAGTAGGCAGCTGTTTGCTTTAATCTGCTTTAGCCAGCTAGCAACCCCTGATGCTAAGGTGCTAGTAGCATGTTTTTTAGCCAGCCTAAGCAAATATGTCAAAATATTGTGCTTACTTCCTCCGATTACTGTTTTAATTGAGTGTGAATCTTCAACAAACACACACCGGATGAAATAACAGAATGTTTGGCGAAATATGGAGTGACTGTGTATTTAAATATATTTAATTGGAATTTCTTTAAAAGCATGCTAAAATGGATGTCCTGCGTACTTGCTGTTTACTATAGCCCAGTTTAGCATGCTACCCCAGCTCCTCTCCCTATAAGGACATGGGTGGATATTTTTTTTAAAGAAATGTCCTGTTTCATGTCTGGAATTTGGCTTCCAATGTGTTCAATTATATATATATTTAGCCAACGACTACAAAGGTATTTAATATGTAGTTGTGATATCCTCAAAAACGGTTATATGGTTTGCCTTTTGTCACAATCATTTGGCATGTTGTGTTTTGTCAGATAGCAGTCCGTAGCACTTAAAACCCTACATGTTCATGATGAAAACAAATAAACTGCGTGTTGTGTTTTCGGGTGTTATTAACGATCACGGGAAGCGATCACACGATTCCTTGAAGCTACTGGTCTGACATCAAGGACACTCGTGGCGCGGAAGAGTGCATACTGCTGAATCACGCTGACTTTAGAAACGGGCACGTCGGTTTACAACCCACTTCTCGTGGTCGCACTGTGGTGGCTGGAGACAAAAGGGACACGCTTTTTCGGGAAATTCAGTTTCCGCTTGGCTACAGACCATTTGATATCAACACGTTGGCAAGGAGGGAGGGGATTTAAGCAACGTAAAGAGGGACATGATTACTTCACCTTAACACTCACTATGGAGGTTTGACTTACATGTGCCAGAAATAATGTCTATTATTTACTTAAAACCGGAGTTTAAAACTTTTAGAACGTTACATTTGAGCTGTTTATGTGTATTTCCAATGCTATTGCTGTAGTGGTAATCTGCAGTATGTAGGTTTTAAATATAACAAAATATACATTTGACATGTTTATTTGTTCTAGAAAAATTCACATCATTATAGGATATTTGTTAAGGGCGTCTACTATTACAATCACAATATGTAATAAGTATTAATCACAAGGCCCATTGTTAAACATGAACAATTGGGGGCAGTGTGTTAAAGAGACAATCAATAGAAGATGACTGGCTTTCTCTGGGTAGCCATGGGGAGCCAGCTATATTTTAGTTCGTTATTTTTTTTTTTTTATGACTGATAAGAGGAAGTGTTTAGGGAACAGCACCTGCCTTGAGCAACAAAAGGGGGTAGGCACACAGTGACTTCCCCCTAGCGCTCACAGTTAACACTCATGGCAGTCTGCTTTCAAATCCTCCCTCTCCTTTTATATGAAACCAGATATGAACTAAAGGCCCCTTTTTAGAAGCATGGTGAATCTGGGCTTGTTTTTTTTTTAACACACACAAGACATCTTGTGTAAGGTTTGTTAATGTCAAATGTTCGATGGGGAGGGAGATGGCTTGTTAAGTTTAATTACATGTCATAACATTGAGTTTTCCTTTTCTGCAGATTGTCTGAATCTGTGACGGGATTCTGGACTGGGGGAGAAACGGTCAAAGCATGACGTCTGAGAGAAATAGCAAAGCCCTGAAGGTAAGAGAGGGCCTCGCAGCGCTCTGGTATTTCAACATGTGCTCGGCTCATGTTGAGGCCACTTTGAAGAGTTTTTCACCTCCAGTATTTTAATCGTGTGATTTCCCCCTATTCAACTGGGGTTTTGGTTCAGGGCACATAGTTGAACAAAGGCCAAACCAAGCCCAAAAGAAACAGAAACGTTTGAGTAGTTATTAAAACATCACAATCTAAATATCATGATTTCCTCTACGGCTGAAAAAAGAGGAAAAAAAAGTGATGACATCAGCTTCTCCGCACTGGGAAGGCTTAACATTCCAATCAATAGCGGAGCATCTTTCCTCACCCCCCTTTGTCTGGCTGCAACGGTCTAGCACACAGCTAGCATGATTTGCAACTTTTGCACTATCCAATCAGATCCTGGATCAACTTAAATTATATTTATGTTGTATTCTGTGCTAATATTCAGTTTTAGTTTGTAGTACTACTATGCCTTTTTTCCATGTTGTCCTTATGACCGTAGCCATGTGTCCATCAGTCCAGAAACGCGACTATGCTGCTTATCTCCCCCATATCCACACTCCTCTTTGTTCCCCTTCCTCCCCCCCCCCCCCCCCCCCCCCAGGTGAAGAGGGAGTGCGGCGAGAACGTGCCCATCCTGTCGGACAGCGAGCTCATGTCGCTGTCAGTGCGCGAGCTCAACCTCCACCTGCGCGGCCTCTCCCGCGAGGAGGTGCAGAAGCTTAAGCAGCGCCGCCGCACCCTCAAGAACCGGGGCTACGCCGCCAGCTGCCGGGTGAAGCGGGTGTCCCAGCGCGAGGCTCTGGAGCAGCAGAAGAAGGAGCTCCAGCGGGAAGTGGAGCGGCTGGGGGCGGAGAACGACGGCATGCGCCGGGAGCTGGAGGGCCTGGGGGCGCGGCTGGCCGCCTTGCAGAGGTTCGCCCGCGGGCTGGAGTCCGGCGGGGGGAACATCCTGGCCACGGCGCCGCGCCTCAACACCGCCTCGGTCATCACCATCGTCAAGAGCCCCGCCCAGCCGCAGACACACAGAGAGCAGGGTGGCTCCTAGGAGAAGGAGGAGCTGGATTAGAAGAAGGAGAGGGACACACGAGCTCATATACACACGCGTGCAAAAATACACGGCGAGGAGGAGAGAGATGGACGATACAAATGATAAGCACTTACGAAAAACGCACTTCATGTTCAGTTGTAGTGATCTCAGGCTTTGTCCACACACACACACACACACACACACACACACACACACACACACACACACACACACACACACACACACACACACACACACACACACACACACACACACACACACACACACACACACACACACACACACACACACACACACCTCCTAGTCATTCCTGGCTAGACCTGTGGGCCTGGGCAGACTCAAACAGAGGCCACGCAGCTGAGCTCCCGCGTCCCATCCCTTGACAACGCCGATCGTGCCGCCAGCGCTCTTGTGTATCCCTGTGTGCACGGCTATGGTCTCTGTCTCGTTTATCTAACCGCCCCCCACCCCCCCCCAGAACAACAACAACAATACAGCTGGAGAGAGGGCAGACGTCTTTGTCACCGCCTCCTCCTCTTTGGTTGTCACCGTCTGCAATCCCACTCCCTTGTTTCCCCCAGATCCGATCCGTCTGGATCAACTAGTCGTTTTGTGCTACAGGGCTGAAAGGGGGGGGGGGGGGGGGGGGTTTGTGTACTTTTGTGTGTGCGTGTCTTTTTTTCTTTTTTTTTCAAATACAGACAGGAATGAATACCGACTTGCTGAATTCCGACCAGACTATGCTCTTCAGTTTCCCCACTTACTGTACAACCACCTTCTCTCGCTGTCTGTGTGTCTCAATAGTCTTTTCTAGTTTGGGTTAGACAAGCAAACTCGGTGGTGAAGGAATGGGTGAAGGAACCATTGAGAAGGAAGGTTTGATTCATGGATTGCCCAATCTTTGTTTTGTTTTTGTTTCAAGAGGTCCAGACCACAAATTTGTTCTGTGTTTATATGTATGGAGTCTAGTATTGTCCAAGTGCTGATTCATTGTACTCCCTTTCACTGTCCATAGGTATTACTGTGCTTTTAATTGTATGTTTAGTCTGTTGTGGCTTTTGTATTTAAAACTAAACAAAACGAAAACGTAATTATCTTGGACAGATGTTGGTCATTAAGTTACGACCGCCATCGAAATATGAAGCACTGCGTCATGCTAAAAGTTAGGCTAAATCAAAGCAAAAACTGTCCTAAATCACCATTTTTCTTTTTCTGGTTTGTTTCTTTTTCGAATCTTTGTAATTACCTGCGAAAGACGACAATGTCGAGAGACATTTACCAGAGCTATAATCTATATTTTATTTGTATTTAAAATGGATATTATAAAAAAAGACAAGCTAATGAGTGCTGTGATGTTATGTTTGTTTTTTTTAAAGTACTTGCGATGTATGACTAGTTTGGGATTATTCTCACCTCTAATAATTGTACTTTGACTAAAGATGATTACTATAACTGTTTTGTTTTTTTTATTACAAAATGTTAACTGTTATGAGCAGAGTAGAAAATGCTAAATGCCAATGGCCATGTTTGCTGTATGTGGACTTTTTACTTGGTGTGCGCATATTTGCCACGTTTGTCCTGATTTCATAGTGCCGTCTTGTGGGGAAACCATTATTTAAGTACTGAGGTGATTATGTGTAAGTTTGTTTTTGTTTATTTATGGAGAAAAAAATAATTAAGGTATTTTCTGAATTGGCATGACAGAAGGTCATGGTGAGTTGAAAGGTGAAAAAATGTCTCGGGTTTGAGAAGAGGGAAAGATGGACAAGGGTTGAAATGAGGAAAGTGGATGGCAGTGGAGTGACGGGAAAAGGTTAGAGAATGTGAGGAAGAGATGACATCGACGTAGAAAGGTGTAATGGAGGTGGTGCTTAATTCACAAAAAAACCTTAATCTGTCGTCTTTCAGTAAAAACTGCTACCCAAGCTCCGGAAGGCTGGGAGGGGAGGACTGGGCCTTTCTAATAGGGCTAGCAATATGATGTTGGAAAGCAGGCATTGCAACACATTATAGTGTGTTGTCAGATACTCCTTATTATATATATATATATATATATATATATATATATATATATATATATATATATATATATGAGGCGTATATTTAGCTATATTGATATCAGATGTTGCATAGCATTTATTCTCAGTAATATTTTGTCTCAGATCTGTCAAATTGTGCTGGATGTTTTGTAATACTGCAAAACGAAAAAGATGGTCTTTGTATTTATTACATGTATTTTTTCAATGGTAAAAAAAACTTAAAGTACATTGTCTATTTTATATATTAATAATTAAAATAAATGTTGTATATATTGTACATACAATTGTGTGGTTGTGGTGTTAAGAGATGCTACTCTAATGGTAAGCCTACATCCAAGACTAAAGTATGGATCTTGCCGTTTAGTTATTTCTCGTCTTTCCGTTTTATTTATCATAACTTGAAACACATCAGTACACAAGGTCTTAACTGTGTTAATTATTTTTACTGATATCGCTGAATTTATAGCATAGGACAACGTAGTGACAGGGTGTTTGACTCCCAGCCGAAAGGTTCTGGGTTTGATCCCCGATGTCCGCTACCCTAACCTGTAGGCACTCTTGGGCAAGATGCCTACTTTCTCCTTAATGACATATTTGAACTCATTGTAAGAATCTGCCAAAGTGACAGTAAATATAGTTCAAAAATGGCACCACAGATCTCGTAAGGCTGTCAAATGTGGATCTACCATTGTGACGGATCAAACAAAAGATTAATTTAAGCCAGAAGGAGGACTGGATGACAAGAATGCAAAGACAATACCTAACATAAGGGTAGGCCATACTGTTGAGTCACTGTCGGCTTTCACAAGAGGAAACGAAGAGAAAAAAGTGAACTTTGAAAGATCATGTGATCAATAGATAAGAGCTAGAAAAAACAGTAGTGACTGGTACAGGAAGCATTCATTTGTCTGTAACTGATAAATACTGCGTAATGTTCGGTAACTTATTTAAATTCCCATCTGGTAAATTGTGGTAATCAACAATCTTACGTTTCTGTAAATGTGTATTAAAAAAATTGTATTTAGAAATACGATATACATTCATTTGTAAAAATAAAATAACACTTAAAACACTTTTACAGATAAAACTAAATCTTTATTCTCTTTCTTCCGATAGTTTTGTTTAAACATTTGAACATAAAATAAAACAGCATCATACGAGCAACTTTTCAATAATTTGCAAACAACTAAAAAAATTAAAAAATGCCAGTTATATAAAACTAGGTCCTTTTTTATAAACGCTTTACAGCATACAATATATCACACATGACTAAACCATGTTCTTTTAAAGACAGCACTTAATCATATTTACAACAGAAATCGTATGTCCATCTTTTACATGACATCGAGATGGAGACTGAGTGCACTTGAAAAATTAGGTCAAGAACATCAAGCCTTCCCTTTAAATGTCAATATGTTGAGATTACTGAAATGTTGCATATTGTTATAAATCTACATTTTAAATAGTTATATTTCCTTTACAAAACATTTGTGACAAAGGGGATTACCAAATTCTTGATTACAATGTTATTTCCCAGGTCTCACCATACTTAAATTACTTTGTGCATTTTGTAGAAAACACACTGCAAAATACCCCCAAAAATATATGAATTCCTTAATTCAGTGAGTGTGCAGGCCTCAAATTTACTCTATCATGTCTCTGAACTGGCATTTTTGAAAGAAAAAAAAAAAAACCAACAATGTGAATGGGGTAGTATGTGTGTCCACAAACACAGAAGCAGTTTACACACTGCATTCCTGTTCTGTTGACAGTGTTCCAGGTTTCATGAGTGTTAAGTGCGATAATGTGAATTTTATAGATACGGATTTGTGTGTGGGCTGCCCTCTGGTGGTCAGATAAGTCATCAGAAAGCAGCTTCATGGTGTAGAACAAGCAAAACAGTCCTCGTAAAAAGGCCTTCTGGGTAAATTTTAATGTAATAAAACAAGTCGTAAGCAATCCAGGCCTATTTAAATATATGTAGTATATTTAAAGGCTTAAATGTAATACTACCGATAAAAAATAAATGTGGTACCGATTTCTATGGGTAACTCAAGCAATTCAAATGGCTGATGACGAAGATACCTCCATCTCCATCTAGTTAACCTAGTTCTGCCCTCACACCAGCTCCTGTATTCCTGCAATACTCCACTTTTTTGTCTTCTCTGGCCTCCTTTATAATATGCAAGACTGTGTCGCCGTGGCTGCACCCTTTCAGCCAACTGGAAAAGGATGGTCAACTATTAGAAGAAACCCATTACTTTGCCAAGAGATGTTTTCATTCAAGTGAATCGCCCATGTGGACACACCCGAGGCTCTGTCCCTCTGGGATCCCCCCTCTCTCATTTTTCTACCATCTCTCCCTCTCTCTATTTGAAAAGTTTTTTTCAGTCTATATATAATTGTAAACTTAAATACCTTTCCAAACTGTTTAACATTGGACTTAAATGGCGAAAGTGAAATCAAGTCATAATAAGTGGGTTTAGCAAGTACAAGTCCTGAAACTCTGAACATTGTTTTTTACAATGGAAGGAAATATGCAGATTTGGCAGACACGTTTCTTGTGAAAGTCCAAATGCCTTTTTATTCCCCTTCTTTAAAAAAAGAAAACTAAATCGTAATACAACAATCCATCTCGATGAACAGGTGCAAATCATCATATAAAACGAAGCGTGTGGGAAATAAACCCCGCCCCCCTCCACCCATCTCTCCATTCATAAATAAAAGCCGTTGAATCTAATTCAGGCTGTGCTGGATGTGGTGGTGGTGGAGGAGAAGGAGCGGGATCACTGAATCGTGGTTACCATGGATACACACTAGAACTCGTCGTCGGAGCTGAGCAGCAGGGTCTTCTCCGAGTCGCAGCGGGCGCTGACGGTGTTGTGGGTGCGCGAGATGGCGGGCGGAGCTCCCTGCTCCAGCGTGGACTGCTGCGTGTACTGCTGGTAGGCCGGGGAGAAGTTGTGGATGGCGTCCTGGACCATGTCCCCCGGGTTGATGGTCTCCTTCAGGCTGCTGGAGATGCTCTTCATGGGGGCCGATCGGCCTGCGTTGGGGGGTGGGGGGTGGGTGGTGAGTCAGAGACGTGAAGATAATGACAGGAATGAAGTGAGGGACAAACGGAGGCAAAGAAAGAGGGAGAAAGAGTGAAAGAGAGGAAGAGAGACGTTATGGATTATGAAAAGTGTGGGGTGGGAGGAAGGATACGATAAAGATTGAGAAATCCTGGTACCAAAATAATAGCCAATTTGTTACAAATGCGTTATAAAATATTCATTTATGAGAATTAATCGACGAAGAACACCAAACAAATTATTGTACATCCTAAAAACAAAGAAAAGATGTTGAAGATAAAAAAAAGGAAGGCAACGACAAACATTGAGCAGTTATTTAACCTACCAAACTGTCCGTACGTAGGAAGAGGTCCTTTATAACGCAGCACAGAAACAAGAAGAGAGAGTGATACATAGAGAAAGAGAGTACTGTATGTAGAATTCAGCGAAGAAAATGTGACCCAGTGGCCATAATATATATATATGTCAAAGTGGACAGAAAAGACATGGGAGGAATATTATGAATGTCTCTGGTTAGTGTTAGTGTTTTTTTAAATGTATTCATAATTTCGTAGCATGAGAAAAAGGACCAAGATGATAGACAGCAAACTGTCTGAGATTTTTTTTTCTCATGTTTAAGAATAAAATACCACATAGTGACAAGTTGCACAATCCCAATATTTGCCAATTGTTGAACTTTTTTCTTATAATCACTACATGTTGTATCTTGTTGTTTTAGCTATTCATCTATTTATTTATACAATCCATCTATAACCATCCATACATCCACCTACTTATCTATCCATCTGCCAAAATGCTTGTATGTGGCGTTTTAAAGTCTGCACAAGGAGTAATGATCTGTGTTTTAGATACCCTTGCGTCAGATCATGATGTAACTATACATCTCCTATTACCTTGGGCGTCCAGCCCTTTGTCCATGTACACGGTGTAGGTGAAGGCGTGGCGCAGTGCCAGGGCCGCGAAGAACATCTCCACGCAGATTATGAAGTTCTGGTAACCCGCGGCAACCGTGCCCTCGCCGACCGTCACCGCGTCAGAGTTGATCCGAGGGATGGCCCCGCACTTCTCCAGGATGGCAAGCAGCATGCCTGACCAGAAGTACAATATCTTAGTTAAGAAGACATGTTTTTTTTTTATTTGCTTATTCGTCATTCAGCAACCTACAAGCGAAGCCAAGAATAATTGAGTCTACTCAAAAGTAGTACCTAATAAGAATGCTATTTATTCTAAAGAATAAACTGGACAGAGTGGAAGTTGATACAGGAAACTTGCAAGTGCATAGTAGAGGATCACAAGACCACAACAACGTATGTTCTAAACTCAACACAAGTGCATAGTAGAGGATGACAAGACCACAACAAGTGCTAAAACCTCAAAGTGCACATTTTGTCCATTTGAAACATTACAATTTGAGGACAGGCCTCATGTTATCATTCCATTGATGAAAATACAAACTAAACTAAACTACACTCCTACATCTCTCCAGCATGGCAATTGTCATTTGTACACACACACACACGTGTGTGTGTGTGTGTGTGTGTGTGTGTGTGTGTGTGTGTGTGTGTGTGTGTGTGTGTGTGTGTGTGTGTGTGTGTGTGTGTGTGTGTGTGTGTGTGTGTGTGTGTGTGTGTGTGTGTGTGTGTGTGTGTGTGTGTGTGTGTGTGTGTGTGTGTGTGTGTGTGTGTTCCCCTCACCCTGCCAGAAGGAGAGGAAGATGACGGACTTCACCATGAGGAACTTGAGCACGGGGCTGTAGGGACTGAGCAGCTGGCGGGTGGCGAAGAAGAAGAGGAAGAGGGCGTACAGTGACAGGCTGACGGAGACGTTGTAGACAATGGTCACGTAAAGGTAGCCACCGGCCACACTATGGGGGTGAGAGACAGAGAGACAAACAGACACAGAGAGAGACAGAGACAGAGAGACAAACACAGACAGAGACAGAGACAGAGAGAGCGACAGAGACAGACAGAGACACAGAGAGACCGAGACAGAGAGGGAAAGAGGGGGAGACAGACAGAGATAGACAAAGACAGAGAGAGCGACCGACAGAGAGAGAAACAGAGAGAGTGGGAGAGAAACAGATAGACAGCAAGGGAAAGAGGGAGAGACAAAGCGTTATGACATTTATATAAATCTGGCAGCTATATCTCAAAATTTTTATCCCTTGGATTATGTAATCTGTCCTGGAGTTGTTCAGTAAATTATGGGTTATGAGTTATGAGTACTTGATTTTGACATCAGCATTTGTTCACTGAAAGAGTCTATAGAGTAATGACATTTTTGTTATGTTAGGTTATCTTTTAATAAATTTGTTATACGTTAACGATGAACATGACGATGTTGACTTTGTTGATTTTCATAAACGTGAAGGCGTTAGATATTCTGACATCCATTTGTTCAGATCACTTTACTCTAAAAACAAAGGGATGAGAGTCCTTGAGTGTGTCCACCCCCTGCACTCTCTCACTTGAAGTCTCCATCCTTGTACTTCCCGTAGGCCTGCAGCACCACGGTGACGGTGGCCATGAGGGGCTTCACCACGCAGAACTGCAGCGTGGCCTGCTTACAGAAGCGCAGGAAGCCAATGGAGTAGGACCTCCCCCATAGGCAGCACGTCCCGTATACGCAACTGGACCTGGACGCAACGGGACACAACACAGGTTTTTACAGCAATGCACAAACTGAATCTGGTTGAGATGAGAGCTGGAAGCATTGATGTATGTATGTTTGAGTAAGTGTCATCACTGCCCGTAAAACAAAAACTAAACGTTTTCATGAAGGGAGGGGGCTCACCCCCAAGGGTCATAGGTTATATTTTGGTGATCGTACAAGTCCAGGTATCCATCCTTAAGATATTCAAAACCTTAGCTGTTTCAGGGGGGTGTATGTTAAGACTGATTAACCCTTTACGCCATTCCACCCATAAGTGAAATTAGATTAAATGAACGGACTGGCCTATTGCAGGCCTGCGACAGCCACCGATACCATATTTTTCTTTTTTGTCAGAGCATTCAATTTATTGATTGCTGTCGGGATGTAAAGAGAATTTTAACAAACATGACCAAAAATGCTTCTTAAATAAATGGCCTACCCTAGCTTTAATATAGTGTTATCTTATCGTAGGACTTACTCGATGGGTTTCCCTCTGATCTCGGCCATGATGGCACTCTCTCCACCCAGGTACTCATAGCACAGACTCAGGAAGTTGTAAATCACAAACGCTGAGGAGAAAACACAAGAAGAAGATTTCAAGAGATTTCACTTAGTGCCTGTTTAACAAAATGGCTGACAGCAGCATATATCATTCTGAAGCTCCGGTCAATTTGGTGGGCAAGAAGGCGAGGGTTGCAACTAATGATTATGATAATAATTGCAGACAGTATTTATGCCACAATGATCTGAACAAAAACAAATCTGACAAAGGTGTCCAAATAATTGTATTTCTGAAACTATGCACAGTAAATATTTATAACCGACAAAATCAGTCAAATTAAATCAATTATCAAAAATTTTAAGCGGGTTTCTGTCTATTTAAGCAATAACAATTTAAGCACTAATAAAAACCAGTTCCCCCTTAAAATGTAAGTCTCCCACTAAATACAATTATACTCATTTCAGTAAAAGCAGCAGAAACAAAAAGTGTTTCACTCACTTTCAAATAATATTAGTATGATTACATAACATTTCATATTCATCGTGAATTCTAAACATCCTCTCTTATTTTTACAGGATAAATTGACCCCTATGAATGTACCTGGACCATATATTTAAAGATGGCCAACATGAGTCACACTGACAGACAGACAGCTGTTGCTGCTGGCAGAGGAGGCCAGCAGCTTCCTGTAGGCTGTGCGGAGCGTTGAATGTCAGCCAGAGCTCGCTGAAGCAGCTGGGAGCCCCGTAGTGTCACTTTGCACTGTAATGTGTAATGCATGTTTGTGTGTGCTTGCATGTGTGTTCTAATGCTCTCCCATATGAGCTAGTGAAGTAGACAGCATAGTTTGGCAACTCGGTGTCGACGACAAGGTTACAATACACACAAATATGCATGTTGTTTCAGGCATCATATCTGTGCTGTGCTGTGCTGCTTGTGCGCTTTGGGTAGGGAGGGGGTGCTGTGTCAGTTCCCCTGTGCCAAAGCACATCTCAAGCTACCTATCGCCATGACAACAGCCACGACTCTGCCCGTTGCGGTCTCTCTTATCTCCTACACAACACCACTCCAGCACACCCATCCGCCCACCCACCCATCCTCACCATGCCCTCTCTGGGTGTCTTTCATTATGTGTCTCAGTCTCAGAGCTCCTTCACAAAAGAACCCAAGACTGGAGTTCATGCCAGTTGACATTCTTTACCACAAGAAAACACATGAGAGGTTAACTGGCAAGAAACAGTATTGCTGCTCCAAGTATGCAATCTTCTCTGTGTGTGTGTGTGTGTGTGTGTGTGTGTGTGTGTGTGTGTGTGTGTGTGTGTGTGTGTGTGTGTGTGTGTGTGTGTGTGTGTTCCTAGCTGTTTACCACAGCCAAGAGCTCACTCAAAACACTCCCCTCTGGGACGTTGCCATAGCGATAATGTTTGGCTAGATGTAAACTCAAACAGAGTTTGGTTGAGAGAATTGGTGGAGAGCCCAATATGTCGGCGGGCATGGCCGGTGATTTGAGCACGGGGGCGGAACCAGGACCACGATACGGTTGCTGTGCAACAGGCATTCCCGGCGCAAAAAAATCAAGATAATGGGAGGGTTGAGGAGAGAGGAAGGAGGAGGGAAGAAGGGAGGGGAGAGAAAGAGGGAGGAGGGGAGGAGAAGAGAAGGAGAGAAGAGGCAGGGGAGGATAAGAGAGGGGAGAGAAGCAGAGAGAGGACAGAAAAGAGGGAGAAGATAATAGAGGGGATAGGAAGAGAGGGGAGAGGAGAGGAGAAAAGAAGAGAAGGGAGAGGAGAAGAGGAGAGGAGAGAGAAGGAGAATATGGGAAGACAAGAGAGGGGAGAGGAGGAAAGAAAAAGAGAGGGGAGATGAGGAGAGATAACAGGAAGTGATGTCATATCCCTGACTCAGTGATCAAACCCATTTATTTTTCTTTCTCAACGAAAGCGAAAATGTGGAGCTGTCTATGTGATGAGAGGAGGTGGATGACCAAGAAGAGATAACGGCTATCAGTCTTCGAGATAAAACACCAAATTAGAAACATCCACAATAATTGCCCTTGATCTAGGTGAACTATGTTATTAGGCAATCAAAACACAATTCCAATCCACTTCTGTTAAAAACTGCCTAGCAGTGACAATCTTAACCGGTTACGGTTGCAATTTGAACTGACTGAATTACCTCACAGTTTAGTGCTTGAAATTGTGTTATTGGGGTTATTACAGGAATATCGAAAATAGTCAGAAAAGGGGAAACGAAATGAAACAATTGTAGATGTGGGATATTAGGAACAAAGATGGAAAATAAAATGTATCCAGAAAACAAACAATGTTAAATCATGAAAGTGAGCAGGGGAGAAAGACCTAAAGAAGGGGAGTGTGTGTAGTGTATAATGTACCACGTGTATGAGCTAACACACACATGCCTGGGCCTACCCTCATAGCAGTCCCGTACAGTGTCGAAGTAGACGTAGTACTGGTCGTTGGTGAAGAAGAGGAGGCTGAGCCAGGAGTCGAAGGCGTAGATGGGGACGATGAAGAGGATGCGCACAATGTGCCGTTGCTCATTGGGTGCGCGGTAGAAACGCAGGTGCATGTAGATCTGGAGAGAGTGAGAGGGACTATTAGAGGACGATTACAGTTAACACTTCATTGTCAATCAGTCTTTATGACATTAGCCAAGGTTTTCCCAAATAGAATACATAAAAAAAAATTCCCAAGATCCTCATCCCTGAACAGAAATGACGTAACAGCTACAAAATAAAGAATCATATACAAGGGGTGTGAAACAATAGCGGTTTATTTCTGACTTTGTGTCCATAGAAAAAAATTATATATGTACACAATAAAATCCCAGAAAGGTCTGACTAATAACGTTGTTGCAAGTTCATGACTGCTATTTTTTTCAGGCCATGCTTATGAGGCAATACACGGATATTACAAAAACGCAGAACGCAGCGGATCCCCTTCAAATGAAAAAATTTACATTTAAAACGATTCAGACACATCATCTCTACTGGACTCCCCATGTTTTGTCACCATGTTGCTTGAGGTTGACAATGGTCAATTTGCCATTTTAGTGACCAAAAAAGGCCTCCTTTTCAGAGCTTAAAGTTGATGATTGATAGAATCGCATGCATGAGCCACACATGACTCACAGATTGTCAGATTCCCTCTCACTATAGTAACATCTCAGCACTTTCCTGCATCTCTTCAAGTAAGTACACGTAAACACCTGCTAGATGTTGCCAAGTGACGCCACAGCGACGCTCTGTGATTACTCAGGTGCGCACACCTGTGTGAACAACGTTTTATTTGTGTGTTTGTGTTCCATGTTTGGCATGAGATTGACTGTACTCTTCCCTATTTTGGAAAAATACACATTGACACACACACACACACACACACACACACACACACACACACACACACACACACACACACACACACACACACACACACACACACACACACACACACACACACACACACACACACACACACACACACACAATTCAAATGAATTAGGTTCTTCCTGGCAGAATTCTTTCTTACTCCAATAGTTCCCTTCACCCCTAAATGCAGCTAGCAACTTCTTCAGAGCAAACTTGAAATTTGTTTGGTAGCTATGGTTAGACCACGTAACGTCTATAACGGTTGGACCAGTACCTGGTGGCAGGTGATGATGAGGGCGGTCCAGACGAAGAAGCCGGAGATGGCCTGGGCCGCCGTGGTCATGAGGAAGGTGGGCTGGTTTGGGCTCAGCAGGGGGGCGTCTGGGAACCAGGAGATGTTGGGCCCCGTGGGGGCCACTGTGGCCCCCATGGGGGGCAAGGGCGGCACATCCCGCCTTACAAGCCACGACATCTGAAGAGACGGGAGACGCAGAGTTCTGAACTGTTCGTAGAGTTAGTGGTCAGTAGAGGAAGATGTAAAGTCAACTGCATTTTTACAGCCCTTGATCACAGACTAAAAGGGCTTCACAGAACCCAGAATATCGATATTTCGTTACCTTCCCTCAGGAGTGCAAATTTCTTTATACTTTCAACCCTTATCACCCAGCTCTATTTCATATCTGCAAACGATTCACCTCAAACATGTGCTTCTATTCATTCATTCATGTCCCTTTATTCCAACAAACAGACGAGATCGATGAGTCAACGAGCTGTGTGCGGGAGAACACAGTGAACATCGTCTCTATGACAACAGATTTGCCGTGTTGTCACCGAGGTGGAGACTCTCCGCAAACAACGACATTGGAGGATGACATCACCCTGATAACAGAAGAATGTCTGCTTCGCATGGGAAACATTAACCAAGCCTATTGATCGAGAGTTAACCACACTGGGGTCGCCTCATCATCTGAAGTGAGATGGGGTGGGAGACAACAGGAGTATCTTATCAGGCTGTAAATCAAGGATAGGGAGTTTGGGTGTGTGCTTTTGTCAGTGTGTACTATACAGCATAGGTCAATAATACATCATTGATGACAAACACACTCTCCTGATGGTAGATCTGAACAGTCAACTCTGAGCTAAACATCACCATGAGGGGGCAGAGCATATGAGCCGATTGTCAGAATGTCAAGCTAGATAATGTGGAACGTCTGCTCAGTAGATGGTAAAGGACAGCGATGGACTCAGGGAAGCAGGCGAAGGAGTTATGATGTAACAAGCATCTTGTCATGTTTCTCACTGACCTGGCCTAGAGCAGGGTAGGAATCTCAAGAGTTTTTATTTTATATTTGTACATAAAATTGACATTTTACAAAAGAGAACAAGCCGTAGGCAGTGTCTGTCTTCAGCATCACTCGGACTCAAGCAAACGTCCAGCAAGGACAAGAATTAGGAAAATATGATATAAGACAAGAGAAAGCTTGACAACAGGGTATATTTTGGGATGCACAGAGGAGATTGAGAGACACACAGGACACAGCTCGTCTGCCAGAGTGGCATGACAACCTGGTGTTCAAGGAACAAACAAGTCCACAATCTCTATTTCTCCGCCACACACACAGAATTCACTTTGTCTTAATGTAACCTCTACATCACTTCTCCTAACTTCGTCAGTCAGTTTACTGTTGTAGACATGGTTTATAACATTATATTATTACCCATTTAGGTAACCATGACTAATGGGTTGAGTGGTTAACCCATCAGTAATAGTTAAATCATTATTATACGGGAGTATAAACATTAGGAAGTGGTGAGACAGGATTACATAGATTGGCAGGAGATTTAGGCTGTGTGTGTGTGATGTATACATTATGTTTGCAAAGTGTGTGTGTGTGTGTGTGTGTGTGTGTGTGTGTGTGTGTGTGTGTGTGTGTGTGTGTGTGTGTGTGTGTGTGTGTGTGTGTGTGTGTGTGTGTGGGGGTCATTTGTATTGGGTTGCAATGTTGCAATAGATCAGCAGATCACCCCTGAAAATGGAGCCCAGGGTGAATGCAACACACACACACACACACACACACACACACACACACACACACACACACACACACACACACACACACACACACACACACACACACACACACACACACACACACACACAAAGTGACAATGACCGTGTCAAAAAGAAGCTGAGTTGCATTTGAAAGGTCCAAAGATCAGTCCGTGGAGTGACTGAGGATAACGGTGGAGAGATGGGTCAAGTACAGGTGGTGGTGGGGAGAGGGACACAATTACAACGAATAGGCCTACAGTAGTAACACATGGGTGAGGTGAGCTGGGGTACGTTCATAGTGTAAAATAAATAATAAAGAATACAAATGGGTGACGGTCAGAAAGGAATGATCTGATTGGTTAGAATACAAACAAAAAACACACACCAGAACATGAACGCTGTCTGAACCAACAGCCAACAACGGCGTCGGTCTAAGCAGTTTGACGTGTCATATAGTCAGCGTTAATTTTAAGCTTCATAATTTGGTAGAATTTGTCTTTTCACCAGAAATATATTTAAACACGATAGATTATACACGTGTATGCAAAATGTGATACTAAAAAGAATTACAATTATACAAATAGGACTATTAACGAATGATTCAACACAACCACAAATTAGTTACGCTCACTGGCACCAATTAGTTAATGGCCAGTAATAAAATCCTACCGTTAGCCAACAAAGGATTTGCTAGCCTCCAAGTCTTAGAACTTGGCTTTAAACACTGACATGTAAAAAAACATATACTTGAATACACCTCCTTCTAGAGGTTTCAGTGGATCCGAGTTGTTTTGTTTTAACTTGTCTCACCTGTAACGGTGATCAGCTAACGGTTTCCGAAGCCACTTTGCTAAGAGCAGTCCCAAAACCGGAGAATAATAAATCACACGACCTTAATTCCTCCTCAAAGCCATCACGTCCAGTCCTATGAACTCGGCGAAAGCGTACTCCTCCGTCAATGTCTGCTTTTGTTCGCTCAAGTTATTCGAACTTTGTTCTGTAGTCCGCCACTAATGCAAAATAAGTATAGAACGTCGTGTAGTAATTCCCTCTTTGCAAATGTTCGTTTTTAACAAACATCGTGGCCTTGTTCATTCGTTTTAGCCATTTTACACATACCGTTTGGCGAGTTCGCACACGAACGCAATCCCCTCGGATTACTGTAGATGAGTTGGAGCACTCTGCCCACTCCGTAGGATTGACCGGCTCAGCCAATCACAACCCTCTGCCATTATATACAAGCAATGGCTCTGTATACAAGTGGGCAAAACGAATGCGCATGCGCTTGTCTATTTACGTCCATCCCAGCCGCTGACTGGGTCGAGGCCGTGCACATAATTATTAGATGATTAACAGAAATTGATAAATTCGTTATCTACTTTTTCTGAGTTTAATGCTTTTACTCTGAAAGTTTGTGTTAACTCGCTAGACCCATCCTTCTCAAAATACAAAGTAGACATACCTACATTTGCTCATTTTAATTATTCATAAAACATACAAAAGTTACATTGTATTAAAGTTTAGGGATAGTAAATACAAACAGTATAAATTAAGTATAATTGTAAAGTCACCTTGTTTCCACCAACCTTTAGGCCTAAACTCTAGCATCACTCCCACATAGATTGCTGTTCAGATACAGGAGAGAAGAGAAAAACAGTCGCTAAAGGAATCCTAAAAGCGAGGCAACCAAGGAGTTGCTTAACACCCACCATTTGTTCTGATTAAAAACAAACCCTGGTGTCAACGCATTTGAATATGGCCAGTGTTAAATCCAAGCCTAGCAAGGAGGAAGGAAATGTTTTTTTTTTACCAATGGTCTCCTAGCGCAAATCATGAATAACCTTGTTAGAGGTGTGTGGACTGGATGACCTCATAGTTGTGTGCTGCGGTGATGCCCGATTGGTCCAGGCATGAGTTGAGCTCGTAGGAAGTGGCACTGGCCAGGGACCCTCTTTGGAACCTGCATAGCCAACAGAACATCACGTTCTTACTAAACATGAGACGAGGACTAGGGTCAGTTGAACGGTGCGTTGAGAAACACGCACGCACAAAATACAGGTGGAGCAGATGGTAGAACACAATTAACTAAAATAACTTGAAATTAAAATTCTATATTAGTTGTGTTTACGAACAGTCAATGTATTTCATCTTTGACTCACCATCACCAACATTTGATGACCAATCAATTTGAATACCTTTGATTTACTTAGCTGCGTTTTTTTTCACAATACCTTTAATACTAGGACAGTATGCAGATTCCTAACTTGTTGACCAATGCAAAGTTAACTACAAGAAACAAAAAGGGACCGAATCAGGATTTGAAATTCACAAATAATGAATCAATGACCCGACAACCACAAGCTTGAATTCAACCTTTATTATCTTGTTCTTTTCTGCTTTAAATAATTTCCTTTCCTTTTTGTAACATCTGAGATAAACAAAAGGATCCTTAACAGGAGTGATAACAAAGACAGACTTAATTTAAATTGATACATAAAATAAAAACAGAAAAAAAGACAAAACATCAGGGAACGTCTTAAACGTGTCTATAAAACACATTTTTCCAGCTCAGCTTGGTGTGGGTACGTATCGGGCATCTCTGTACAAATGCCTTCAAATTGGTTGCTTCTTAATGAAAAAAATAAAGAAATAATAATCAAACACATTCTTATTGCATTTGGACATCAAAATAAAAAATTGAACCTTGACAAAACAAAAAAATTAACTGCTAAAAAACAACAAATTAAGTGACATGAAGTAGTGCCAATGTCACGGCGCTTCACGTTACAGACTAGGTGGTGATGTAACCCTATGAGGTCAGTGTTTTAAGAGGGTGGAGGACAAAAAAAAACACTAGGTAGGTAAGGGTGGGCGGGTCCGGATTCCACAATGTTATTTTATGTCTTAAAACATAACAAATGGACAACACACATTCCAGGAAATAAGAATTTAGCTCGTCAACCTTTTTATTTTTTATTATTTTTTAAGAGCAGTGTTACTGGTGAGAATGCAAATGACCTGACACGGTTCATCTCACAGTCGGGTGGGGGGAGGGATGCGGGTTCTGGGGCTGGAAGGGTTCTGGGACATTGACCAAGGCCTCTGTTGATTTTAAATCACCTCCCACTGGAAAGGTCTGAGTAGTAGCGATGTCGCTGTGTGTAGTTCTGAGTCCATTTAAAACAAAAGAAACACCAAATGGAAGGAGTTCCACACGACGGGTCCCCCGGGGTACCCAGAGCCATCAACAGTGCAAGTTTGGCTAATGTTTTTTTTTGTTTTTGTACCCTGGGTGCCATGGCGATGCCATCCATCTCAACCAAGGTAGATGTGTGTATGTGTGTACCTAGCATAAATGCTGTTGCAGCATTGGTTAAGGGGGATGGGGGGGGGGGGGGGGAAGCTGCAGACACTAGAGTACTGCTGATGTTCCTATGAGACCCCACCCACCACCCCCAAACTCTAGACCCCGCCCCTACCTCCTCTTTTTTCGTTCTAGCTCTCGGGCTTAAAAATTATGGGTAGGGGGGCTGGGGTGGGGCGGATGGGAAGAAAACTCGCAGGCACACCAAAAACCCAGATCTACGAAGGCTCAGTCCGCAAGTTGTGTAATCATTTTTTTTCCTGTTGTCGTGGAGATTCAACCATTAAACAGTAATACAAAACATTTTGTGGCACACTAAAAACAGCTCGAGCTGAACTTGTTCACTGACGACTCGTGGCTGGAGTCGCTCTGTGGAGCACATGCCTGAGTGATCGGGGGCTCTCTCTGGATGGAGATGGCGGCAGCGGCATGTGGAGTAGAAGAGAAGCGCTATCCAGTCGTCTCTCTCTCCCGCCCGTATGGAAGGACCTTTGTTTTTTATAATATATATATCATTTTCAGTTTCAAGTTTTGATAGTTTGATGTCTTCATTTTAAAGGTAAAGCGGGTAGATGTATGTGGAAAATAACTTGTGCATAAACATTTGTGTGTTTGTGTAAATAAGTGTGTGTGCGATAGACAGTGTATCTGCACATCAGTGGCCAGTGTAGTTGGAATTCCATGTTATCCATTCATGTGAATAAATACAAATTCACAAACCTATAAATTACAACAAGGGTTGAGTGTGTGTGTGTGTGTGTGTGTGTGTGTGTGTGTGTGTGTGTGTGTGTGTGTGTGTGTGTGTGTGTGTGTGTGTGTGTGTGTGTGTGTGTGTGTGTGTGTGTGTGTGTGTGTGTGTGTGTGTGTGTGTGTGTGTGTGTGTGTGTGTGTGTGTGTGTGTGTGTGTGTGTGTGTGTCAGTCACTGCACTGGGGCCCCTAGTCGGCTCCTCCCCCTAGCAGGTCCCCTGGCAGCAGTGCGGCCGGGCTCCCCATCTGGTGTCGGTCGTCCATCGCGGGGGAGGCCCAGAGGCTGCCACTGGAGTACCCCGATCCGCCCATGCCCCCCCAGAGACCCTGCCTCCCGCTCTCCATGCCGCCGCCCCCCACCACAGCCCCGTTGGTGCTCCAGGGCGCGAACATACCCAGGCCGGGCCCCTGGGGGGCCGGTGGGTCTTGTGAGCTGCCTGTACCATCAAGGCTCTGCCACCCGGAACCAGAGGCTCCGGGGCCTCCATTCCCTCCTCCTGATCCTCCTCCTGGGGCAGAACCTCCTTCTAATCCTCCTCCTCCTCCTCCTCTCTCGCCGTTACTGCTGCCCCCCATGGAGGAGGTCCCGACGGGGCCCGAGCCAGAGGAGCCAACGGCTCCTCCTCCTCCACTGCCTCCTCCTCCTCCTGCCTGGGAATGTGCAATGTAGCGAGCCACCTCCTCCTCGCTCACAAACTCCGCCAGGATGGTGGTGTTGCCCAGCACACACCTAGGGAGGGACACATCGCTCAGGGAGTGCTTTCCATTGAAAGACCAAACACGAGGTCTGTTTTTATTTGTCACGTATGCGTTTGAAATGTCTTTAATATATTTGTGTGTGGATGTAGCTTGTGTTTTTCAGCTTTTCTTTTTAAATTTATACAGGGCACTCTTGTGAAAAAGCTTCTAATCTTGGTGAGACTTCCTGTTTAAGTAAAAAGGTAGAAGGAACTCACATGTGGAGCGCGCTCTGGGCCTTGGCCGCCTCCTGTTTGGAGCTGTATCGGATCAGAGCCGTGCCGTGGGTCAAGCCCAGGTGAAAGGTCAGCAGGGGACCGTGCTGCATGCAGATAGTCCTCAGGGTGGAGCCGTCAATCTGGAGAGACGAGAAGGATCGCAAAAATACAATGAAGACTCTAGTGTGTGTGTAGAGTGTCATTACCTGGACTCTAAAATGGCCACCTCAAACTTCTGAAATACGTTTTCAGTTTCCCATGTTATTGTGTATTCGGAAAGTGTGTGCCTGTGTTTGTGTGTACCTGTGGCGTGAGATTACTGAGCACCAACCAGCAGCTTCCTCGTGCACTGCCGTCACTCCATGTGGACGCTGAGGAGGAGGGAAGATATAAACGAAGGAAAGAAGGTCAGAGGCGAGAGAAGTGAGGGAAAAAAGACGAGAAAGACACATTTTTCATTTCTAGTTGTTTGCTCACTGTAGCACCTACTGCTCTTGAAACTCCATGAACATTGAAAAACACTGCTGCTGCTACACACACCTCCCCAGATTAAATATATAAACACCATCTGGAGGAGCTCTGTGTTGCATCCAAGCAAGGTGAACCAGCCATACCTCGCTCTTTTGCGTCCAGTTGGAAATCTGAAGACACAAGCTTTCGTCTCTTGGTACACGTGGGAGAAGAGTGCTGAGGACTTACCACTGGTGCCCGAGCTCCAACCCCTGGCAGACAACCGTGGGGCTCCCCCGGACCAAGGCGAAGGCATTGGCTGCTTCTGACTGGCTAGGCCAGGCGGTGGGCGGGACAGCTGGTTCTGGTTGAGCTGGCTGCTGCGGCTCCCAGCTTTCCAGGGTTTGTTGTGTCCGATGGGCTCTGGGGGCCAGCTGGCCTTGTAATCTGTGTACTTTACTGCAAGGAGAATTGATCAAAGTTGAGGCAAATGTTTTTATTACATTTCCTTAAAAATATGTACAATATGCATGTGTTCTGAAACACATTCCGTAGTGTAAACGCGAACGGCTGAAATACATGGGACATGGACATGTCAGGCAGGCAGGGCAGAGAGGGGTTTTTCACCAGCTACACAGACTGTCTTTGTAGCATGCATTGCCAGTTTTTTCAACATTCAGGATCGGCTTCATTGTGCGTATTTCGGCCGTAACTTTAAGGCTACAGGGATCTAGGTCAATTGCTCAGACTCTGCAGCAGCGTAGAGAAATTCGATGTCATGTTTTTTGCCAAAATCCCGCCCATGCTTTTTCAGGGTGGACGGTGTTTGGAGACGGTAGGAAGAGAGAATCGGATGCGGAGCAGTGCTTTTTTCTTTCAGCATTTTACTGGAGCTAGTTTGAAATTGCAAATCGTGCATATTGTACGACACACGCACGTACACGCTTTTAAGATAACACCAACAAAATGAAAGTTTAGCTTTTACCATTTCATGCACCTAGTGATACCCTACTCCCAAGCCCACTGTCGAGTGGTGTTGTGTGTTACCTGTGTTGTGTGCGTTGTTGAGGGGGCTGTCTGAGGCACTGTAAGGCCAGGCACCAGGTGAAGGCAGCAAGGTGTTCAGGGAAGGGGTAGAATCTGTGCAACACAAAATCACCCAAGTTAAGCCAACATGTTTAGAAAACTCACAACAAATACGATGTAACCACTACCAACTCAATTATATTTCCCCCCCTCAAGCCTAATTCTAGGCCTGCCGTTTTCGCACCTGTATTTGTGTTGGTTTGCTTTGCAGTGATTAAATACAAACCCAATAATAGATACACACTAATAATCCCATGCAGAGCGAATGGAAAGCACAAAGTATAGATATGCATAGTTGTTAATGTGGTATTGAGTACAATACACACATCAGAAGGCAAAGGACACTTTCAAAATTGACTACCTCATGGTTGAGACCCAGTTACCCCATCCCCACACCAGGGAGGTCTGTCTGGTGCACTCACCTGCATTATCTTGTAGCAACTGGTGGTCCGAGTCATTGAGGTTTGGGGAGCTGGCGTTACCCATCATGCTCCCCGGGGTCATGTAGGGGTCAGACTCAGGGTCAACTCGGTCGATTCCCTTCCAGGGCACGCCGGGCTGGAACTCTGCAGGGGATGGAGAGATGCGATTGGCTGACGGTGGTCACACACGCCTAAATCCTCAGAATTCACAAAACAACCAATCCTGGGTGTCGTCAAGGGGACCTGAAGCATTTACCTGGAGGCCAGCTGGTGGTGGAGGCAGGCTTGGATGCCATCTTGTTGCCAGGGGTACGATGCCAGTTGTCCCCTAGGGGGTCTCCGCCCATGTCGTACTGGGAGTAAGGGGAGCCCCCGGCCATCTTCATAGGGGTAACAGGACCTGGGAGACGCAAAGAGAGTTAAAGTTGCAATGTGTAAGATTGAGCCCCTCCCAGTTTGAAGGCAGGAGACGTTCAGAATTCAAAAGACTTAACAGTGTTCTGTCCACTCTAACTGGCTGTGTAACGGTGTGTTGCAATGTTACACATTGAGACTTTAAGTGGTCCATTTCTGTGTTCTGATTGGCCAGTTTATATACTTCAACATGCTTGTCAATCTAATCATGATACCCAGCTTGTGTCAAACAAATTAAGGCCGTGGGGGTCATAAGAAAACTCATCAAGCACACACACAAAAAACGGACCCTACCATTTTTGTGGAGCATGCTCTCGGGAGTGGCAGTGTCCGGCGGTGAGTGGCCCTCCATCATCCACTTGAAGCGAGACTGCTGGCCCCCCATGTCCTTCATTCCCCCGTGGCTGCCCATCCCAGAGCCCCCAATGTCCAGACCAGACAAGTTGACCCCAGAGCCAAACCCTGTCCACGGGGAGGGAGAGCGATGGCGTGAGACAGAAGCGATGGACAGAAGAGAGGGGAGCTGTTATGTCAATTTAAATCATTTCAGGTAAATCAGTTTCCGTCAAGCCTGTTAATAGGGATAGTGTTGTGGTCACCTTTCTCCTGTCAAAACTGAAAAGGTTCTAGCCTCGATCCCCAGCGTCCATTGAGAAAGACGCCTATCCTCTACCTGCTCCTCAATGATTTGAATCTCACTTCACTGTATGGGCGCTTTGGATGAAAGCGTGACTACGTTACTAAAAAATTATAATATACACACAGCATTACAAGGCGTTATTTCTGCGTGCGTCTACGAAACAGCTTCCCACTCACCAGAGTAGCCCCCGTGGGTTTTTTGATGCATGTCCGCCACCGAGCCCCCCAGCCCGCCGTGACCTAGAGACTCCACCCCAGGGAGCTTAGGACCGCCCACTCCAACACCAAGGTGGGAGGGGGAGAGCTTGGAGCCGCCCCCCAGACCCCCGACTTGTTGCTGCTGTTGCTGCTGCTGCTGGCGGAGCACAGCCATGATCCTGGCCAGCTGGACAGGGAAAACACGCAGACAACTCACTTTAAAACACGCAGACTCATCTCATTTTAATGTTCTTTGACAGGTCCATTTACGCCTGAATTTCCCTTCCAGGATGAATAACGGACCTGCTGTGGGTCAGCCTGCTGGCGGACATTCTGGGGGAACTTCCTCTGGTTCTGGAGCAGCTGCTGCTGGGGTGTCTGTTGTTGCTGCTGCTGCTGTTGTTGCTGCTGCTGCTGTTGCTGCTGCTGGAGAAGGAGCTGGTAAGCCTTAAGGAAAGGATGCAAAGGAAGGAAGGAAGGACACAAGGGAGAGAGGAAGACCCAGAAAACGAACAGGGGCCAAATAAAAAGGGGAGAAAAATGTTTTGAGACGTAGAGAGGGAGAGAGAAGGAACAAAATATTGCGTGAAAAAAAGTGGTCAGAACTTGTGGTGATCAAATACACATAGTGGCGATGTAACTGCTTTGACTTGGAACATCGATATGAAAATAACCCAAACAACGTTAACGCTTGGCTTTCCTTTTACGGTCCATATTCCACTAACTCCCGAGGCAACCAATTTGTGAATGTTCGTCAAACAGAAACACATACAAACTGACTGAATAATGACACGTAATCAACACACGTCAATGGTAGTCTAACATAGTATAATATCAATCCGTTATTTATTTAATTTATTCTAACGCCACAACATAACGCCCATAATGGCGGCGCTGGGTGGAGCTCTCACCAGTTGGAACTGGATGTGGGGGGGGTAGATGCTGCTGAGCATGGCAATCTGCTGGGGGGAAAGCTGAGGGGGAAACACGCCTCCCCCGACCCCCGACCCCCCTCCTACACCCCCGCTGGGAGGCGGCATTTGCTTCAGCATAGAGCCTGGCACCTGCAGGGGGACACACACACACTGAGCTTGTGACTGTCCTTAACTTCATGATCCCCTACAGGGCACCAAGTAGCAGTCGTTTGACTCCCAATGATATCCCAGTGTTGTTCATTCAATCAGCGGTATTAAATGTTTTTTAGATGGCTATTTTGACTCAAACAGCTATCTTGACTGTGCTGTGTGTATTCGTATGTGCGTATGCGCAATTCATTGCGTTTATCTTACAACAATGTCCTGCCAATGCAGGCCATTTATGGGACAATATCTTGCACCAAGTTACCTCCCATGAACTCAGTTGGAGCAGAGGATTCAATCACAGTATTTGCAACGGAAATATGTGTGGCCGAGTGTGTAAGACAAGCAACATAGGAGTGAAAAAGGAGCAAAAACCTGTGGTGACAGGAACTGATGAGGCACTTGCGCTCGTATTCCTGGGGAAGGGTTAATGGGCGGCACGCTGGGCTGGTGCCGGGACTGGGCCACGCCCCCTCCAGCGAGGCCAAACATGTTGTGACTGCCCTGAGATCACAACGCAGAAACATTGAAGAAATGTAATCAAAGAGATTAAAGACTGAACACACAAAAGCACTGACACACAAGGAAACTTATCTAGGGCTGGTTTTGTTGGATTATATTATCATTGAAAGGAAATCTACGACAGTTTATGCGAGTGGCGACAGTGCCACGTTGACAAGGTGATGCCGGACACACACAAAACAAGACAATCTGCGATCTTACTTGTCTAAGGGGGATAGTGTGGTTGTAGAGGGGGTGGGACTTGAAGACAGTGGGCGGAGAGTATAGAGAGCCATGACCCTCGTCCCCAAGGTAACCGTCCTGATTGGTCAGAGACAAGCCAATGGGAGCGGCCCAATTTGAGTGATGGGTGGGGCGTGGGTTTGGGTGACAGAAGGAAGAGAATGGGCAGGAGGAGGAGTTAAGGACAGGAGAGGGAGGGAGGGGGGTACAGAAATGGAGATGAGAAAGGAGAGCACATACAAGACAAGAGTTAAGTGGACTAAACAGACAAGAAGAGACAAGAAGGGGGACATAGAGCAACTCTCCCAGAGACAGGCTACCTTGTCGTAGTAGGATCCGGGCTCTGTGGACCCCACCTCCTTGGGCCCGGGCGACCGGTAGGGCATGGGCCCTCCGCGCCCGCCTTTCCGCATGTCTCCGTTGTAATCGCTCATGCCCATGGCCCGCTTCTCCGCCTCCATCTTCTTGTCCGAGCCGGGGGTGAGGTCCATGTTGCGGCCGCTGGGATCCTCCCCCTGCGAGGGGAGGGCAGGGTGGGTCAACGTGAGGCACGGACAACTAAATGAGTGGAGGATTTTCCAAACTAGACTAGGATTTCTGCCATATAAAACATATGAGTTTAAATGTTACTTTACGTCAATGCATTGCTGCCTGAAAGAAAATCTATTCAGGAGGATAAATAAATTTGATGTGGCAATGCTTTATTAGTCCAGATACGTTTTCATTCATTTCCACTTGTTGCAAGTTAAAATTTTCCACATATAAACCAATGTGATTGGTTGGAAATCGGAATAGAGCACTCGGCCAATAATGAAATTCCATACTGTTCAGCCTACGCAATCACTCTTTCAGTCCATCCAATGAATACCTTGCATTTTGTAATGGATACACCATTAATTAATTTCATGAATCATCATTTCCCAAGGGAGGGTGATTTTAGGTTCATTGTAACTGCCTTTATGGATCAGTGCACCTGAGAGATACGGGGATCTTACCAGCAACCCCATGTTGGAAAACTGTCTGTTGATGGGGTTCATCCAGGAGTCGCCTGGCCCCTTCATTGGCCCCTGAGGGACGGAAGGAAGAACATGTATCAGATCTGACCAAAATCAAAAAGTCTTCATCAACATAACCCTTTAGAGAAAATGAGGACCCAAATGTATCTCACACAACCAAACAAACAAATAATGTTTCCAATCACATCCAATCACATATGTTGTTTCCATCTGTTAAATGTCACGGCGAGAAAAACGGCAACATCCCCAAAGACGTTCCCCCTGCGTCCTCCAGAATTCCCACCTTGTTGCTGGGTTTCTTGGGGGCGTGACCCTGGCCCCAGCCACCGTTGCTTCCCTGGCCCCAGGAGGAGCTGCTTCCTTGGGAGCCGGTGCTGTCCCACATACCCCCTCCTCCACCACCACGTCCTCCTCCACCTTCCTCATCCTCCCAGCTGGAATGCCGGGTGGCCGCCACAGAGCTCTCCCCTTCCCCCCAACCATCTTGCATAGACTTTACACCTGGAGAGACAGACAGACAGACAGAGAGAGAGGGGGAGGGAGGAGATGGAAAGAGTGAGTCAGTGGGAAATGCTGGTGTTTATGCATGCGGCTAGATTTACTAACGAGCAGTCTGCAGATTCACTAATGTTAAGATTTAGAAATCTGAATCCGAATCATTTTGTAGACTACATGAACTACAACCCACAACCATCAGCAAAGTGTTTGATGAGCATATAAAGCTGTCACATTAAGCTGCAAAACATACTCGCAACACAGACGAGACAGGTGTTTGTGTTTGCCCACCAGGTTTGATGGGGTTGGCAGAGGGGTTTCCCCAGCCTGAAGTCTTGGCTGCGGTCTCCCCAGGGTCTCCCCAGGTAGCTGGGGTCTCTGTGGTCTTCCCCCAGGCTGCCGTACCGTTGTCCACAGGGGGGCTGTTGGGTGATGTACTGCCCCAGCCAGACGGACCTGGAAGGAAGGCCAACGCATGGGAATGTTGTGGTCGTCTTGTTTTCTTGGCCCAATATCCTTACTTAACAATGATAATGATTACCAACGTTTCCCATGATTTGGGAATATAACTTTTACAACTTGTATGACATCAACGTCAAATTTACTTACCGATATTTGTAACTTTCCCAGGGCCATGACCAGGGTTTATGTCCCTATTCCCACCCAACGCTGCAGGTTGTCTAGCAGGTTGCTGTTGTACTGGAGGTCCCTGCTGCGGTTGTTGTTGTTGTTGTTGCTGCTGTTGCTGCTGGGCCTGAGGTGGGCCAGGCGCCGTGCCGTGTGTTGCCTGTGGCGGTTGGCCCGCGGGTGCACTATTCTTATCCCACAGGTTGACTGGCTTGTAATTGTAATTGGTCGGATCTCCCCACGCTGATGTGCCGTCATCGATCTCATTCTTCCTGCTGATGGACTGGGGCGAAGGCTCCTCCCAGCCACTCGGCTCCGATCCTCCTCCTCCTCCACCACCACCACCACCACCACCACCTCCCCCGGGGCCACTGGGGATGGGCCCTGAGGTCCAGCCTGAGCTTTGGTTCTGATTCTGGGCTTGGGAGGTAGGCTGTCGCCCCCAGCCTCCTTGCATAGCCCCCTGGTCCAGAGCGTGCTGCGGCTGCTGCTGAGGCTGCTGATTGCGGGGCTGTGATTGTTGCTGTTGCAGTGGTGCCGCCGGGCCCTTGATGGTGCCCGACTGGCTGTTTGGCATCTGGTGCATTTTGTTTCCGCCCATGTTTCCTCCACTCCAGCTTTGGTGGGGCTTGTTGGGCCCCGCGTCTCCTCCTCCTCCTCCACCACCACCCCAGGTTCTACGGGGGCCAGCCTCGTCCCAGCTCCCCCATGTACCTACATCTGAATCCCCGCCTGATACTCGCCCTCCACCACCTCCTCCACCGCCGCCTCCCATGTCCTTCCTTTCCTCCCCCCATCCGCCTCCACTGTTCGATTTGGGCTCTCCCCATTCCTCACCACCCCCGCCCCTCTGCCCTGAAACCCACCCAGTGCCTCCTCCGTCCCTACCCATCTCCCTCCACCCTCCCCCTTTCTCCTCCTGGCTCTCTCCCCAGCCTCCACTGGCTGGGGTACCCTGTTGACCCTGATCACCCCAACCACCACCACCTCCTCCTCCTCCACCTCTATTGCCTCTCCACTCCTCATTTCCCCAACCTTTGGCTCCTTGGCCTTCCCCGGCCCCCATGCCTCGCCCACCTCCACCCCAGCCTGTGGGCTTCCCCTGCTGGCTATGCATGGTCCCCATCCCCCCCGCTCCCATGGCCGCTCCAGCGCTCATGGAGCTAGATTGTGAGACGCCAGGATTCCTCGTGTTGGGGCCTGGGGGGGGCGGCGGCCCCCTCCCGGACGCCGAGGCTCCGCTACTGCTACTGTTGCTGCTGCTCTCCCAGCCCTCCGCCGAGGAGCCCGCTGACGGATTGACCCCGGGGCCCATCGAGTCAGTGGCCCCGGCCCCCGGGCCAGCAGAATACTGAGAAGAAGATGAAGAACTTATACTAGACTGTTGGTGTTTGGACGACGATGAGGAAGAGGAGTTGCTTCTACTGCTCCCTCCTGCTCCTCCTCCTCCTGCAGCACGTTTCGCTTCTGCGTCGAGGTCCCAGGACGTGTTCTGCCGGATCTGCGTCTGGCCCCAGCCCGTGTTGGACAGCACCCGGGGGTCCAGGTCCGAGCGGCTGAGCAGGTTCTGTAAGGCAGCTTCAGCGTTTGGGGCCGGCCGGTGGGTCCGCGAGTGGCCGCCGTGAGGTCCGCCCCCGCTCCTGGAATTCCCGCCACTTGACGAAGACCCTCCTCTTCCCCCCTGGCCGCCTCCCCAGTCCCCGGTTTCCCCGGTCTCCCCCTTCTGATTGTCCCAAGCTCTGCTCATGGCGGGAGCCGTGGGGGAGCAAGCCGAGGCGGGGGGCGGGTTCCCTCCGGTGCTGCTCCCACTACTGCTGCCATTACTGCCGCAGGCTCCACCCTGCCCCTCCCCTGCTGGATTGGCTCCGACCACACCAGCAGAGCTGCTGCCCCAGTCGCCGCCCGGTGCTCCCCTTTCTCCGGCCGCGGCGCCACTCGAGCCCCACCCTCCCTGAGATACCGCAGAGGCTTGCACGCTGCTGCTGCTCTCCCCGCTGCTGGCCGCGCCCCATGCGCCGGCCCCGCTCGCGGAACCCTGGAACCCCCACCCTGAGGTACCGTTGTCCCCGTCAGCAGCTCCGAACGCCCCTCCGCCACTGCCGGCGCCCTCCCACTCATCAGTCCTTGAGGCACCCGTTTTGGAGACGGCAGCGGGGTAAGGAGGCTGGCCTCTCCACGAGGAGGTGAGGCCGGAGTCTCCCCTGCCGCCGAGCCCCGCTCCACCCCCGCCCGTCTCACAGTCCACTCCGCCTGCCCGCTCCCCGACGGCCATTTTTGGTCCTACTAATCCACCCTCCCACTTCCCCCCCCCACCTGTCTCTCTGTCTCTGGATTGCATTTGGTGAAGTTGGTGCTGATGGGCGTTTGATTGATTCACAGATAAAGGTGGGTGACCCCCCAGCACCCCGACCACGCCGCCCGCCCCCAGCCCGGGGCCAAGAGGTGCAGTGCTGTTGGCAGACAGAGACCCACTGGGACCTGGGTGATTGAGGGAAGACTGCCCCCCTTCCCCCGCGGCGGGGGTCCCGTCCTGCTGCACCAAGGCAGGCCAGGCCGAAGGGTTGGCATTTGGGTTGAAGTTGGCACCTGGAATCCCACTGCTGCCATCTAGGGGGCCAACGGCGTCATGGCTCCCTGGTGCAGCGGAGGCTTTGGAAAGAGAGGATGGCTGTGGCAGCAGAGGCCCCCCAGCCGCAACCGGAGTACCTCCTCCCAGCGGACCCTGGGGGGCAGCCGACCCCCACGCCACACCACCAGACGACTGCATACATTCATTGGGCAAAGGGAATGAGGAGGTGGGTGAGGGTTGGCTACCAGAGGCACTGATGCTGCTTTTCACAAGCATTCCGTTGTTGTTGTTGTTGTTGCCACCGCCGCCCCCGACAGACAGGCCGGCCGAGGATCCCCCGCCTCCGTCACCGCTGGCGATGCTGGGCCACTCTTCCAGGTTGTTCCCGTCAACAATCACCCTGCCCTGAGCGGAGGTCTGACTTCCAGAGCCTGTCCCCCACATAGAATTTGCATAATTAGAAGTAGTAGTTGAAGCAGCGACTGATGAGTTGAGGGACAGACACACTGCAGCTGCACTGGAATCTACAAACAAAACAACAAATACCAGCTTGTAAGAATAAAGATTTGGTTTAAAAAACATACCTATACAATATTTTGTTTACGGACTATATTATATGCGGGCCCTGGACACACACCTGACGCAGCAGCCATGTTTGCATTGGGGCCTTCACCACCACCAACTCCCGCACCACCACCGCCTCCTCCTCCTCCTCCTCCTCCTCCTCCTCCCAGCAGCATGGAGGACAGTGGCGGCTGGCCCCTCTTCAGTAGCACTTTGTGGTCCTGTTGGCAGCGGAATCTAGGTGGCACCTCTCGCGGCATGTAGCGCTGCTGCTGCTGCGGGGCTGTGGCCCCGGCGTTCCCAGGGGGCCCTGGGGCACCGGCAGAGGAGGGGGGCTGTCCGTTGGCCACCACCGGGCGCTTGGCATTGTTGGCGGCCTGGGCCGGGGCGGTGGCGCTGCCAGGACTCGGGGCAGCTGGGGAGGGCGAGGCCGAGGGGGTGGATCCAGGGCTGGGGGAGGCAGAGCTGCTCGGGGCGGCCGGAGGCTGGGACGACACCGGCTTGTTCACGTCTGACACTGCATGCAAGCACGGGGAGGAGGGGGTAAGGGGAGTTGTTTACATCTGGTAGGGATAAGTTACTCTTGTCTGTTCACTTTTGGATTCGAAATAGTCATCCATTTGATTCCTATTTAAACTAGTACAGGATATGTCGAAAAAAAATTTGGAAAGAAATATTGCATGACTAAGCCGATACTGCATTAGGATGTATCAGAATTAGGCATTCAACTAATTCTGACCACTAGAGGGCAGAAAATGCTCTATGCTAGTTATCGCTACAGCCATGCCATGCTTTGAATCCATGCGCATCATGTCTCTGCAGTACTTGTTCTTTAATGAGGTAGGAAGTTGACTAGCTTTGACCACCAGTTCAAACGTTTACACCAATAGGTTGTCAATAGCATGCCAAGACAGTGACAGCCGAGCCCATCCCAACACCACATGCACTTAAACTAAACATGTAGACTTGTTGTGCTTACCTTTGTTTTTTTGCTCTGCAACCTGTGAAACACAAAAAAAGCAAAAGCCTTTAAAATCGGTATATTTGCACATGAATTATATTTCTGACATGTCTGCATTAGTTCTGCATATAGAAGGGAGATCTATATGTTGCTAGTGCCAATCTGGAGTAATTCAAGAATGTTCTCACAAGATAGATTTGAAAGTAACAGTGTAAAAGTAAAACACAAGGGTGCCATCGTTAATCACATACGTTCATAGAATAAGTAAGACCGTCAAAAGGATTGGAGCGATTAATTACATTAATGACCATATGCTGATCACAAAACAGATTATGTATGTACTTGTGAGCAGGGGAAAAAACCTTTTGCTTTTGATTAGTTGGGCCACATAGTCATGAGATATTATATGCAGTTGTACCAGACTAAATATACCATTATACTACTATTTAGTGACTTGCAGTGCCTTGAGATGCATTCTGTTCAAGAGCATCAGCTGCAAGTCGGACACCCTCATCCCTAAGTTAGCCTGCCCCAGTAATAGTATATTTCGTAGTTTTCAAGCATACCTTCTGAGAGGTTTCCCTTTTCCTTTTGTCGTCTTTCTTCCTTTTCTTGTCTTCCATGAACTACGACCTCCTGTCCTGATATTCCTTTCTGAAATGTAAACAAACGATTGGAATGGATCTGGTTTAATTACAAAGAAAGGCTCAACCCATCCCTACAGCATATCAAACAGGGAACAGGGATGACTACGGCAGGCGTCATCCCAAGATATTAACTCAAATGAAAAAAGGACCTCAAAAATGCAATTAATAGATTAATTAAATAATCATAGTTAAACAATCGGTGTGTGCCTGCCATTGTATAATATATTTTGGTACTGTTCAGTTCCTGTATCTCGTGCTGAATAAATACAACAGAAGTCCTGGTATTGTGTGACTGAAAGACACAGCAGGAAGAAAATAAAAACAACCAGTACAACAGATGAAGCTTAAGTTTGTGATCTAAGACAGTAAGGTCTGGAAGCCGAATTCAAAGTCTGAAAGATTTAGGAGATAATTTTGTATTGACCGTGTTTATCAATAATTTACTGATTTAGTTGATTGCATTATCTGTAGAATAGTAAATCTGTAGCCACATTCTCCGTTGTCGCATGGGAGGTCTTAACTTTGTTATTAGGTTTCAGTGTCTCATCTTAAGGTAACAAGTACATAGTGCTATACATTTCAAATAGAAAAGATGAACATTTTGTTCCAACCATTTGGTGGACAAATTAGAAACAGGTGGAAAAATTTATCAGCGGCCCACATGAATTCTAAGGTTGTAAAAAACTTCTCACGTGCAAATAAACATGACTAAACTGATATGCCCATTCAAAAGGTGCATCTGAAATGTATTTGCCTATAATATAATTGCCTCAAGAATCTAAATCAAACACATGTTCAAACCGTTTGACTGTTACTATGCTTCGGAGGGTAGTTTAACTTCAGAAACGAGCTCCCTCTTCTAAACGTAGAAAATGTATCTGAATAATGGCCGAATGAAGAAGCAGAGAGACTATGTCTGAGCAATCTGTGTGTAATTTCTCTTCCATCTATTTAGCTGGAAGTGAAGTATATTGTAGAGCAAACAGTAGGCTGGCAGGAACAAACCCTGTAAATTGGTGTACATCAACATGTCCTGTCAGTTGATGAAGGCCTCAAACTTGACAAGACGGTTCAGCCTGAGGTTTAGAGCCAAGACACTTGCAAGGCATGTGGGTAAAACAAGCATGTATGGAGCCATACAAGAGTGATTCACGCTCTGGTCAAGCCTATCCCATTCAACTCCTCAAACCAATACTCTATGAGATACTAAAATGAGTAAGTTGACATTCTTCACAATATGAACGCTACTTTTTTTTATTCAAACACCTACGCTTCATTACATTAACATGCGCCCCTATGTTGCATCGCATGAGTCACTGTTTGCATTGGAGTGCAACCAAATTATTGACTGTTTTGGTTGGCTTTCAATGAGCATAGAAAAATCCTTGTTTTTTTTTTTTTACTGTTTAATTGAACCGCCATACAGGAATGCATAGTATAAGATGCCTGGTTGTCAAATACAACCACATTGTCAACACAGCAGGAAAAACTAATTTCAATAAGGGTTTTTAATTGAAAGACTATTGAACACAGGTCTGTGATCCCCAAATATGATCATGCATGGGCCAAAATATGCGATCATACGTACATAAATGACTCAACATGCTGTAACGTTAATCAAATTCTATGCTATGATCCCATAACCAAATCTGAAGGGATTAGCATCCCCTCACCTGTGATGCGTTTAACAGCGACCCCTAGGGTAACCAAATTTGATGGCTTCACTTTTTTTTTATTACACCGGCAAAACCTTCAAATACTGCAGTTAGCTGGTTACCTATTGATATGTGCTTGTTATTTCAATACAGACAACCACTACGAGCTTGCAATTGCTGTGTGATGATGGCGTAATTATAAAAGGTTCGATGGGCGCTCGCGCAGATCAAGCAGGAGCTGTCGCCTAGCCGTCGACGTGCCCAAAAAAATACCGTGAACGCCCGAAAATATACTAACTACGTGATTTGAAACAACTGCTTCCTACCCATGCAGGATGAAAAGAGCAACAGGATCCCCAACAGCTGCACCAGTTTTGTTAACTAGCTAGCTCTGCAAATTGATAACTAGCTTAGCATAACTGACATCTAGACTAAGAGACGGCAAACGATTCCCCTTCGTCGCACAAAATATAACCAACACTCCACGACTGTTGTGCTCGTAAATACACTATTGAAATACGAGTATTTCTCACGACTGTGCTGAAAATCTAGCTAGCATATGTGCAACTGCCTAAATAGCCCCATGTTATTTCAGCTTTAGCTCGCAACGTTAGCAACATTACTGACATTAGCACCGCTGGTCAACTGCATTAGCTTTTCTTGCCTTACGCACTAGCATTTTAGATATGCAACGGCATCACCATAAAACGGAAATCAGGCGTTAGGTCAAGGCTATCCATGCAATTTACGAGAATAAAACAGACATGACACCGTGAGGTATTTAGATGGCATGCATGTGTCGTTACTCACCACAGGAATCACATATGAAGATCAGCTAGCGTGCTAGCTAGCTGGCTAAAGTGCTTCAGTGCGATTTTTTTCTTAGCTTTTTGAGGCATTCGTCGAGGCTACAAGATCAGCCACGCCTGAGCAGATACATCAAGTAAGTGGCGGATAGTGAACTAGACTACGTATAAGCTTAATCTTTCTTGTAAATAAGTACTAGCGTTATTATAATGTAAACCGTATGTGCAGAATAATGTAAATTTCAAAGCGCTGTGAAGTCAGTCGGTTGACGATCGGCCATTTTGCTGCTCAGCATGAAGTGTCTCCAATCGGCAGCTTGTAGCAGCTGCGTGGACGCGATCTGACTGGCTGTCCGCTGTCAGCAGGGATGCAAGAAAGGCGCTATTTTGACCTTCACTAACTTTTTAAGATCGCGCTTAAATCAAACGCGTTGGCTGATTCGTGCTTTTACACATGATCCCATCTGTTGTATTCAATTATATTATTCATCAGAATTTCCAAAGACATATATTACCAGTAGCAATAGCAGCCCTACGGAAAGTATTATAAATCAAAGCATGGCACCAAAAAAGAGAGGCGCAAAGAAAAGAAAAGTGGAGCATTCATTGGATTCGGGGAAAGAAGGAGAGAAGTCTGCAGCTGAGCCCGAGGAAAGTCCAACCAGAAGACAGAGCCATCCGAGTAAAAAGTACATCGGAGCGCACGTTGGCATACAAGGTAAGTTCACGGTGACGTCAGTCGTCATAAATAACAGATATTCATTTACAAATTAACATCGTTGTACTGTTATCTACTCTGCTTCGATCAACCGATCTAGGCGGGATATGGAAAGCGGTGGAAAGCTGCACAGAAATGGGAGGCCATAGTTTCGCCTTGTTCCTGGGTTCCCAGCGGTCGTGGAAGAGACCTGCCCTCGACCTGTCAGCGGCGGCGAAGTTCAAGGAGCTATGTGCTCAACAGGGGTTCGACCCAGCGCACATACTACCACACGGCTCTTACCTTATGAACTGTGGATCTCCTAAAGACGGTTTGTAGAATATGCAACAACAAAAAAATAAGTACAACAGAAAGAATGAAACAAAAACCGCCTGGTCCTCTTTCTTTATCGCAGGTATTTTAGTTCACTCTGTATTATTTATACAATTTACTATTAATATCTACATTTCAGCTTCAGCCTGAATAAGGACAGCTTTTATCATCTGTCCAAAGTAATTTACATTGAAATTGACATCAAACACCCTAAAACCATAACCGGCCCATCCTGCCATCTCATCTATCAGTGTGATCCATGGTTCCTCCCAGATGTGTTTGAGAAGAGCCAGGCCATGCTGGTGGATGAGCTGGGCCGCTGCAGGGCCCTGGGCCTCAGCCTCTACAACTTCCACCCCGGCTCCTCCCTGGGCACCATCACCACCGATCAGTGTATCCAGAGGATAGCCGGGGCCGTCGACCACGCCCACCGCCAGGTTCCTGCTGTGGTCACAGGTAGGCATGAATCACTTATATCCTCCGTTATATAATGACGTTTTCCCTCCCAAACTTCACAATCCAGTCAGTGGCACAGTGTGGCCAATGCATGCTATTAAGGCCAGGTCTCAGTGGAACTGAGTAACAGGCTTTTATCCGTTGTGATAAAATGTGGTGATATACATTGAATATAAATCATCCATGATATAGATGCGTGTGGGTGTTAGGCATCTTGCTCAAGGGCGTCAAGTTAATTATTTGATATGCCCATCTAAATTCCTGTTCCCTCATCCCATGACCGCAGTGCTGGAGAACATGTGCGGCCAGGGCAACACGGTGGGGGGTAAATTCTCTGAGCTGAAGAGCATCATAGATCGGGTCCAGGACCAGAGCCGTGTGGGCGTCTGTCTGGACACCTGCCATGCCTTCGCAGCCGGTTCGTGAGTCTAATCCACACCGACACGTCCTTAAATGGGATTTCTGCCTATGTAAAGCCCTCTGAATGACCTTTGTGTGTTAATAAACTTGCCTTGACTGATATTTTGGCAGAATAAGTAATGAAATACTTAATGTACAGAAATTTGACATTGTGAAGAAATATATATATATATATAATTTGTATCTTTTGGGTTTTGCTTGCACTTCATTAATGGAATCTAATGTCATCCAGTACACGGTGAATAAACCATTTTAATGAAATGCATATAATTTGCACCTTCCAAGTGAAGGTTATAAACTAACTTTATGTTTGTTAATTTTTTGGAAACGATGAAATCTGTTCCAGGATACGACCTGGCGGCGGTGGGAGGGGTGTCGGCCATGTTGGACCAGTTTGACACGGAGGTGGGACTGCACTACCTCAGAGCCATCCACCTCAATGACTCCAAAGGTACACACACACACACACACACACACACACACACACACACACACACACACACACACACACACACACACACACACACACACACACACACACACTCAGCAATTCCATCATAAATGTGAGTTTATTTTGCCATGTATAAATAAATATATATATGTGTATGTGTGTATATATATATATATATATATATATATATATATATATATATATATATATATATATATATATATATATATATATACAGTATATATATATATATGTGTGTGTGTGTATATATATATGTGTGTATGTGTATATGTATATGTATGTATGTCTATTTTTACATTTGCATCACCAACAAACCTCACTATGTATGTTTCATCCAGGTAAGCTAGGCTGTCACCTAGACCGTCATGAAGACATCGGCAAGGGTCAGATAGGAATCTCGGCCTTCCGGGACATCGTTAACGAGCCCAGGATTGACAACATCCCCTTGATACTGGAGACCCCCGGAAGGTGAGTGGACCATTGTGGAAACAAAGGTCATAGGTCATGGGTGAACCGCAGTTGAAGTGGATACAATGGATGGATTAGTAGCCATCTCCATCCTCTGTTATTCTGTGATTTTGAGAGGGAAAGGAGCTTTTTAGTATGCTATAAGTCGCCATTTTCAGCATGCATCAGTATGCTTTTTCCAGGTTTCTATGCACTTTAACCTTTGACCTCTCTCCACAGGCCGGGGTTTGAGTTTGCCGAACAGATCGAACTACTCTACTCTCTCATTAAAAGCAAATAGAAGAAGAGCCCTGATTATGGTTGTTGTCACGGGGACCATAAAGTCTATATGACCTCACAGGCAAAGGTGTTGATATTTTCAGGAGGACAGGTGATGAATGTTCCACAAAAGAAAAAGTGTTTATGATTGTTAATGAATCGATAAATCCTTTGTCAAACCTAATCTGAAATGAAAGAAAATGTTTAATACATTTTCTTATTAGATTTTTGTTAAACAACCACTTGGGGGCAGTAGATGAGCAGTAATGTGCATTTCCAGGCTCCCAGAACTATTCTATTTTAGAAGTACACCAGTGTTAATATCAATTGAAATGTTATACTTTGGTTTATGGGACCTATAACGTTGTTTTCAAGATAATTCAAGACATTTGTTTATTTGTCTAAACTTAATTTGATATCAGCACCAGCAAAAACAAAACACACACACACTCCTCTGTAGGCACATCTGTTGAATACCAGCTAATTGTTTCAGCTGTTGACTCCCATACACACACACACACACACACACACACACACTAACACACACCAAAAACACACTAGAGGATGTATCACATCAAACCTCATGCCTGCATACGGGACCTTGAATGAAGAACGTTGTAGTAACCAAGATGTTGAGTATGTAACTTCAGTGAAATGGCAGTAATAGACTATTGGCCCTGTAATTCCTGGTAATTAAAAGTGTGGTAGTGAAGTGAGTAGTGAATAATAACAGCTTCATGCTGTGACATTAATTCTTGAACTCTTGATCTAAAGTCCTCAACAAAAAAGGTGGTTCATTGTTGATTAGAGAGGTTGACATGAGAGTCTCTGAATTGACTCGCTCACTCCAAGGATCCTAATATGATATTGATTTAACATCACCAGGTCAACACCAAAAGAGAAGAGATCTACTGGCTGACTGGATTCCCTTTTTCTAGATCTCCTGGTCTTCAGTCAAAATAATACAAAGTCCTAAAAACAAGACAAAGCTGTGTTTATCTCCAATTGCCTGCTTGAATTATGATTGAAAACAGCTAGCAAATATTGAACATATTGTAAGTAAGACATGTAACAATTGCGTCAAACATACATTAGCTCATGGCAAAAGCCCCGTCAATGGTCACTAATAGCGTCACGGATGGATATAAATAAATGCATAGAGAATGTTACAAAAAAACATCTTTCAGTTGAGGAGCTTAACAGAGACAGGAAGTTGAGGTGCCTGGCCCCAGAAAGTCTCTGGTCTTTGGCCCCTCCTACAGGAAATGCCTGTGGGCTTTGTAAAGATGCAACAAGCACTCTGAGCAGTACAGACCGTGGGTACAGACCGGTAGTGCTCAATGATTTATGAACTGTGGGGGGTTTATGCGGAAATTTAGAAGAGCTCTAATCAGGTAATGTGATAAGGTCAGGGGTCATACATGTTGTAAACACATTCTCGCGCAAGGATTCTGCAGATTAATAATGGGTTGGAAAATGTACTAGTACAAAAGTTAAATGTGATGGGGTTTTCGCTTACTTGAAAACCTTTTTTCTGAAACTTTGTCACAGCAGATAACAACCAGTAAACTAACAACGATAATACATGACAATGAATATACAAAGTCATTAAGAGATATTTCATGTAACACAAAATTTCAAGCTTGGGAATTACATCAGAGAAACTAAATGGTGCATATAGATTTGAAGGAACTCTCCCAACACAATCGGTTTCTTCAGAACAGTTGTATTTATTTTATTCTCTCTGGTTTTGTGGATTCTACTGAGAACAGTCTGGCCATTACAGTGTCAGGACGGAGGATCGGGTTTCCACAAGGACGCCATACCATAGACTGCACACCAAATATAAAGAACACATTCATCACAAGCAAAGAGCTGTATTTGGCTTGTCCTGCCGTCCGAGTATAAATCACATTGGATGTGCATCATTAGAGCACAATACTGTGCGCCACTTTGTTTTGTTTTTCATTCTTTATGCTCTTGCCAGTCTCTTGTGGGTTTTTGGGTGAGGCAATTATATAATCCAATATTCCTGAGAAACTAGGCCAAGTCTAGTTTATATCCTTGTGTTTTAGTTCCTGTAATAACTTCTATAATATGGTCGTAAGGGGGGTTTCGTTTTACAGTAAATCCATATATTGGATTTGGGGATTAAAATTTGGTTCTGCAGCTATTCATGTGCCACCATGTTTGTTTAAATTTTTCTTTTTTATTCATCCTTAAGTAGGTCACTGGTGGTGGCTTTGGAATAAACCCTCAGTAGCCTGAGATGGACATTTAAAAAGTATTGAAACACACCCAAACTCATTCTCTGTTGCCATTGGTCTCCCTAACACACTCTTTTTACTCTGTTGGTCTGTCTCTATCTTTGCCTCTCCACATCTCTCTGTTTAAGATAATTATTTCTGTAAGGCAGCTTCACCGGGGTATGGTTAATTTACCAATCATGATTACTCCAGTAAATTACAAGCGCTTGTATCGTGTGGGAATAAAGCTCAAAGACAGCCAGACAGGAGAAAGACAAGAGAAGCCTTGGTTTAGTTACACTCCTCCCAGCAAATTAAAATGACAGCCAAGAGACAAAGAAAGAGATAGAGAGGGAGTGTGTGACAGAGAAAGAGAGAGAGCGAAAGAGGGGGAGTGTGTGAGGATTAAAAAAAAGAGGAAAGAAATAACTATATTTTGGCTCCTCTGTTTCAATATGTCTTAAGTCTTAAGATTTATTTCACACACACACACACACACACCGCCTATTCCAGCTATATTTATTTAACCTGTACAAAGCAATGCTTAGGCTCTTAAAACAGGCGCACACATACAATGACACGTAAAGGTAATGGTGTACTATGTGACACCAGGATGGCAGTTTTAGTGATGTCATGTCTTTGTGTCTTTTTTTATTTTCATGCCACTGATCACAACATTTAACTTCTTGGAGCGCGTCGACACAGGAACTGACTCATACGGCGTCAACGAGGGGAGGAATCACTGTCATGGAACAGTAAAACAAAGACGGGAATGGTGAAAGGCAATCAGTTCTATGAGCATTGTTTGCTAAAAATGCATTGTTTAGCATGTCTTTAGAGTTATTCAAAACCTTTGATAACTAAAGAAACGAAGAACCCAAATCTTTGCTCTTTGTCAAATACTCAATAGTGATTCTATCCTTATTTCAAGATGAGACATCTTACAATGTGGGGGAAAACAAGTGAGACTCGATATACTGTATATTTAGTCAGCCTTTAGTGTTTGGATATCGTGTATTCTGGACTATTGTGTGCTTGGCCTATAGTAAACAGTAGTGCTTTGAGTGGCCAAGACTATAAACAGACGCTATTAAAAGTAAATCAGTCAGTTATGAAAAACGTCCCGGGACTGAAAACAATAGCAAAAAAAAAGTCCCCCTTTTCCCATGTAGGCAAAGGGTCTGGATCTGGCTATAAAACTACAGATAGTCTATATAAGGAGACCTGCTGCCGTACACCCTCTTTGTGTTTCAGTTTTCTATGTCTCATTTGTTCCATTTGTGTAACCCCCTCTTCACATGCACACACACACACACACACACACACACACACACACACAGTCATCCCTACTTTGCCCTTGGCCCAGGGTAAAAAATGCTACCCGCTTTTGGCCGGGCTCAAGGCCACAAGGAGACAGGCAATCAAAGTAGTAGAGATACATGGAAATAGAGAGAATGAGAGAGAGAGTGAGTGTTGGTCAGAGAGGGGGAAGAAGGAATGAGGGAATGCGCTGAGAGACTGAGAAGAGTGAGAAAGAAAGAGACAGATGACAGAATGAGGAATGAATGAGAGAGAAATAACGACGTGTAGAAAGAAACAAGGATGGAAATTTTATATGTAGAAAAATACGTTTTGTTTTGCTGTTCCAGCTATTTTTCTCCTTTTCTGTTCTCTAGTCTCTTTGCAGTTTTCATACTTTTCTACGCTCTTTGTGGACCTTCACAAGACTAGAACCCTCCCAGACCTCAACAGCTCCTCAACAAGGGTGATGACGGCATATTGTTTGAATGGCTATTGTTATTATTTTGACTTTAGCTCTGGCATCGGTCTAAATTTCATCTCTTCATAGTGTAAATAAATGAATATGTGCAATCTGGTGGACGCTTTTATCTGACGTGTCTTGAGCACCATGAGCGCATACATTTCTTATGGTTCCAGTGGGAATCCAACCTGTAACCCTGGTGTTGATGCTCACCAGGTAAGCTACATTAGGACCACGTCTTTTTCTGCGACCTTGTTCACCATCTCTGCCGTCACTCTCTGTGCCTATGAAGAAAGAACAAACGTTGAAATGCTACACGACGCCCTGTAGAGAAACAAGGTTCATGAATTTGACTCGTGTGCTGAAACAGACAACGGCAACAGCTGCCTGTCCACCACCACCACAGAAAAACACGGGCGGGTAACTACCGGCCTTTGCAGATCGCTAGAAACCAAAAGTGTGGGCCAAAAAGACTCCAGGGCCAGTTACAACGCCTCGCCTTCACTGCATTCTAAAAGGGGAGCTCTGCTCTTTAGTCTGGCTCCTCTAAAGAGCAAGTGGCCACACGCTGAGCTATTTTGACACTCACACAGCAGAGGCCATCGTCACAAACAAACAGACACACACACTGCCATTTAGATGCCAGTCTGGCCACCATGTTAAGCACTTACTATGAGATGGATAGACGCACACACATATGGATGCATGCACACACACACACATGCACACACACACACACACACACACACACACCTTTGGGCATAGTTTGTCAACCACTTGTTGACCAATATGAGCAGACATGTGTCTGTAAATGCATGTAGTGCATGTGTTGTGGTTGTGCATGACTGCCGTGTCTAGTGCACATTGGTCTGGCCCACTGCAGGCACAGTAGAGGTGAGGGTTTGACCGTGTGCATGACTTTAGGTGGACGTCAAGCCAGACGCTGAAACAGCACAAACCAGGTGTTAGGTCTTCAAGGTCAGTTGTCCACACAAAGACAATAGGTCACATGCACACATGCACGCATGCGCACACACACACACACACACACATACACACACACACACACACACCCAACCTGACCCCTATGGTAGGGGTCTTTGACAACACCAGCTATTGGCTAAAACTAAGTACACACACGTTAGTGTTTGTGTAAGCCTCTCTGTTCTGTTGTCACATTCTGAGTTCCTCGGCTTACAGGAGAATCATGCTCACACACACACGCACACACACACACAGCCATACTATAAAGACATACATAGATCGGCACTACACACACACACGCACACACACACACAGCCATACTATAAAGACATACATAGATCGGCACTACACACACACACGCCAGACGCATGCACACACACGCACACACACACACAGCCATATTTTAAAGACACACACAGATCAGCACTACACACACACACACACACACACACACACACACACACACACACACCAATGTTCTCATGTACAAGGAACACACATGCACACAAGCACACACACACAAACACACCTACACACACACACCACCGTTCAACCCTGGAAATACACCAACATGATCACCACAGCAAAAAAACTGAAAAGAGGCACACGACACGCTGAAAATGTCTCTCTCTTATACACACACACACACACACACACACACACACACACACATGTTGAGAGTCTCTGTTAGAATCCCTTGTTCCGGGGCTCCAGGGTCTCTCTACCTGCTACAGAAGCTGGTCCCATGAGAGGGAACATGAAAGAGCAGGGATGTTCCATGGCTTCAGAGCCACCCGGAGAAGAGGAGCTGGATATACATTCAAACTGACTGAGGTATGTGGCACAGGGATGAGGTTTTTCCCTGCTGGTGTGTGTGTTAGTGTGGATGTATGTGTGTGTGCAGATTGTATCTGTAAGTGTGTCCAAATGTTTAAGTAGTCATGTCTCTACTTATATAAAAAAAATATATGTGCACACCCCCGTATTCATGTGGTATGTGTGTGTGTGTATGTGTGTGTGTGTGTGTGTGTGTGTGCACGGTGTGAGAGACTTAGAGGCCGAGAGATATTTGCACGCATGTCTATACATCTCTGACGGTGTCAGCTAAGGTTCCTGTGTGCATGTGCACGTGTGTATGTGTGGGTGTGCACATCCACTGGTCGGTGGTGTGTATTTCCTGTTTCAGGGTCTCGCGGACATATAGCTCCCTGTCTCACAATAGCCCATTGTCCTGTCCCCACGACACGCTTCCTGACGGCTCAGAATTCACGGAAACATAACCTCACAAACACCACCGACCACACCTCTACAGCCCACTAGCACCACCAGCACCTCCTCCATCACCCCCACCAGCTCCCAGACCAAGACCCCTGGAGGAACCCATGTCCACCAGGGCGGTCATTGCTGTCAGGAAGCTAATCAGTGTTGCGCCACCTCTGTCTTCATCCACCCTGGGAGAAATAAAGAACCTGTGTGTGTGGGTCTGTGTGTGTATGTGTGTATTTGTGAGCATAGTGCATGTGGTTGTGTACATTTGTGTTTGTGAGCATAGCGCATGTGTACGCGTGTGTTTAAGTGTTTGTGAATAGTGCATGCACGTATGTTTAAGTGTTTGAGAGCATAGCACATGCACGTGTGTGCTGATGTTTGTGAGCAAAGCACAAGTGTAAGTGTAGTATACTGTGTTTCAGTGTTTGGGAACATGGTTTGCATGAGTTCAAATGTGTTGATGATGAGCAAAGTGCATGCATGTGTGTGTTGGCATGTTACTGTGAATGACGCATTGAGTCAATGGTCTTGGGTCAAAGGTGAGTGTGCATGGCATATGTGCACAGTTGCATGGGTGTGTGCGTGTGTGGGAAATCTTCAAGCAACACATAAGTACACAAATGTGTTTATCCCAGAGATTATAATTCTTATAATTATGATCTTACCTGTCCTTTCAGTCTTTTTTCTGTATCTCTTGCAGGAGAAAACAAGAACAACCACAACAGCTTAAACCTTGCATGACCTTCTAAAGGTCATGGAGTATAAACACAACCTTATCTTTTCAAAATATGTATTAGAGTTACATAAATCTCCCAACCTGTTCGCTGAAGAACCGTAATGGAGGGAGGAAACAGCCCGACAATTTAATCTGCTCTGGTAAGTGATAACAAACATGATATTGAATATCTCACTGGGAGAAGGTCAGATAAGAACGTCGTGAAACCATTTCCCTGAGAGAGGATTTTCAATGCAATTCAATTGTATTTGTATAGCCCTTAATCACAGTTACAGTCTCAAAGGGATTAATAGGCCATATATTTATGACACCCCCCTAGCCCTAGCCCCTTAGAGGGCAATAACAAACTCCCTTAATTAGCAATATATATATATATATACATATATATTTATTTATATATTTATATATGTATATAGATACTATATATATATATATATATATATATATATGTATATGTGTATATATTCAAAATACACCAACAAAGCCTTAAACCAGAAGGAGTGATTAACTTAACTTTAACTGAAGTGAAACAAAACACCTTAAAGTTGAACTCTTGGAAAACAATGTAACTATATATTTCTGGAAGTTAACGATTTTATATATCTACCACTACTGAATCTACCAACACACACACACACACACACACACACACACACACGCACACACACACACACACACACACGCGCGCGCGCGCGCTCATTCATAGAGATTGTTCCGATTGGATTTGATTAGATTTGATTAGACTGTAGTGTCATCACACGGTGCAAGTACATACAAGTTTCCTTGACGTCCTAACCTAACCATTCAATGAATGAGACCACATTCTCTGTCGCTTCTGGGTGAACTAGATATCAGCTTGGCGCTACTTCCTTGCACAATCCACTGAGGCCGTCCACTCTACTCACAAGGTGTCATCATGCACCACACAGGAGCATAATGTCCACCGCTGTACGATGACATACCTGGTCACCGTTGGAAAGCATTGACTTCATACCCCACTGCTTTAAAAACTTCCCCAGCTCTACGGTTTTTAAACACACACAGAGCCCCGCTTCACCCACCCACCACCTTCCTGCCAGTCTTCCATGGCAGACAAGGCAGACAAGGTGGGGAAACCACACCCACATTCCTGATCCCGTTGACCAGGAAGAAATAGCTTGACAGTTTGCGTGTGTCTGTATTTGCAAATGTGCCTGCATGTATTAATGTGTGTACGTGCCTCTGTCGTGTGTGTGTGTGTGTGTGTGTGTGTGTGTGTGTACGTGCCTG
>JACYXH010000292.1:2262500-2322500 GCA_026745465.1 Lota lota | reverse complement strand
ACCGTCTGGTGATTTTCTCGGTATTTGGTACGACCCGCCCCTTTCCTCATCCTTAACGGAAAGTCTCGAGTCCTGCCAAAGTCCACGCGCACTAGCGGGACAGCCGGGCTGCGCGGAGACCGGTCGCCTCGCAACGGATTTGCTTTTTCTGGAGCGCTAAAACCATTTCGCTCTTGTTGAACCACACTTAGGTCTACTTAGGGATTCATTTTTTGTTCAACTTCCCTCAAAGCCTTCTCTGCGTGTACAGATTGATGTAAGTTCATTTAAACTTTTTGTATTTGTCATTGTAGTTAGACTTTTTTTTTGCCTATGTGTACGTACTTGTTCGGCTTTGTCTTCATCGAGCATGGGGGGTAATGCATTAAGATACAACGGAACGAGTCAAAAATAAATATGCAATCGACAATTGGACCCATTCAGTAGTGGTAGTTGTGCGTCAGTGGCTACAGTTGTTGCTTTGACTAGTTAATGACACCTTACTGAAATAAACCATTACAGGATGGTGGGCTGACGCTTTTGTGGCCACTTCATATTACAGCTGTGTGTCTGCGGGTCAAGTCGTTCTGAGAGCATGTCCTTTGCTGAGATGTTAGTCATGATACAACTATCTGCTCAGCAAGAGTGTTGTTGTTGTTGTTGTTGTTGCGATATGCCTGTGCTTCTGTTCATCTGTACTAATTATAACACTATGTAAAATGATAACTCGCGAATGAAGTGATCTATCACTGGGTAAGGGCTACATTAAGGTGCATGTAATCTAGACTGAATCATGCATGTACATGTAGTCATACATCATCAAGAGGTTCTTGTTTGAACCTCTTTTGAAATGTTTGAACTTTCTTTTTTGCCATTCCGCGGGGATCTCTCGTGGGAAGTGGGGCTGTGTGACCCACCGACGAGACGATGAGAGGCGCCTACATGGCAAATACTACACAGAAGTCTGGAAGAACACACACACCTTGACACACTCTCTCTCTCTCTCTCTCTCTCTCTCTCTCTCTCTCTCTCTCTCTCTCTCTCTCTCTCTCTCTCTCTCTCTCTCTCTCTCTCACACACACACACACACCCAGACATACTCGCTCTCTCTCTCTCACACACACAGGCACACACACACACCCAGACATACTCGCTCTCTCTCTCTCACACACACAGGCACACATACACAGGCACACACACAGATACTCTCTCTCTCTCTCTCTCTCTCTCTCTCTCTCACACTCACACACACACACACACACACACACACACACACACTAATGAATGAGGAGTGAATAATGACCATATGCACATTGACTTTGTGATAATAGGCCAGGTTCTCTGCTACTATGACACATCACTAGACCAACACTAGACACTGACCTTGCAGCCAGCCATGCAGCACTAGTGGATTTAATCGTTGACTTTCGCTGTACATGTCAACACATCGCTATGTGTCTTCTGAAGGTTGGGTGTGATTGTACATTGGCAGACGGATCGAAAAATATTTACAGACAGTCAGAGGGAGTTAGAGAAAGATAGAGTGATAGATAGATAGATCCATTCACACACACACACAAACCCATGCACACACACGCGCACACACGCGCACACACACACATTTGACTTTAAACGGAAAACGTATGTTAGCATCATTAGCATATTATTATGTCAATACTCTGTGAATGGTTGTTGCTACCACTTGAAATAACCATGAGGTCGCATAGCCTCTTCAGGGTTTCTCGTGATGCTTTTCTTCACCGGTTCTCCCCCCAGCCCTCCTTCAGTGAGTGTTAGGGCCCTATGTTCCCCATGAGGGCAGCTGACCTCTGGGGCCTTGTGGTGCGAAGGCCGGCCTGGCCCAGGGGCGGTGTAGGAGGTGTGAGGGCTGAGGCCTGTAAGCAATATTTGTCTTAACGCCATGGCTTCACTAGTGTCTGTGTGTGTGTAGGAAAGCATGTGTGTGTTTGAGTAGGAAAGCATGTGGGTTTGTGTGTGGCATGAGAAAATGTGTGTGTGTGTGTGTGTATGTGTGTGCGTGTGTGTAGGAGTATGTGTGGGTGTGTGTGGCGTGAGAACATCTGTATGTTTGTGTGTGGCATGAGAATGGGTGTTCGTCTGTGTGTTTGTGTGTGTGTAAAGGTGTGATGCCACACAAGATGGACGGTGGGAAGGGCTCCATCATGAGCTGTCATTACCAGATGGTCTGATGGCTCTCTTCTCCCCCGACACCCTGTCACCCTGACACCCTACCTCCCAGCAGCACCTCAAGAACACCGCAGGGAGGCGCACACCAAATGGTGTATGAAAATAAGTGTGTGTGTGTGTGTGTGTGTGTGTGTGACTGCGTATGCATGTGAGTGTGTGTGTGTATTTATGTGTACATTTGTGTGTGTGTGTGGGTGTGCTAGTAAGTGTCTGTGTGTGTGTGTGCGTGTACTTGTATGTGTAAATGTGTAAGTTTGTGTGTGTGTGCGTGTTTTAGTGTGTCTTGCAGCGGTACATTTCTCAAAGCATACACATATTTCCCCAGTTTACAAGGAACGGTTGCCGTGTTTTCCTTGGCGTTGCACCAAGCAGCCTGGGTGAAGCGTAGAGAACGGGATTTGAAAGTCAAAAAGGGAGAGTGTAGAAATGTGATGCTTGAAAAAGCGCACAGTGTGTGTGTGTGTGTGTGCGTCTCTATATGTATGTGCGTAAGAGTACGCGCGTGTACGTGTGTGTGTGTGTGTGGGCTTAATCAATAGATTAAACAGCACAAATAAATGGGGTCAGAAGTGAAGGAAAGGAGGAAGGAGAAAAGCAAGGAAAGGAGAGGAAGAGGAGGATTTGGAGGAAGATTAGATGGTTGTAGGAAGAGACTCTTACACATTCTGTTTGGGATATACACACACTGTCGCACACGCGGAAGCACAGGAGATTCGTCAATGGCAAGAGACAAACACACGCACATTCATTTACACATGAATGGACAACATTTCAGGTAGTACACTCACACACACACACAAAAACACATTGCTCCCATTAGAATGTGGTTTACTATGTTTATTTCCAGCCAAGCGTTACCTCGGGAAAATACTGTACATCTTGTGTACCGGTACATACTGTACGTACTACGTAAGGACGTGCAAATAAAGTTAAATAACTGAACGATGTCGGAATGCTGAGGTGGTTTGAAAAGTGGTGGTGGTGGATTTAAATCTCTGGAATCTTCAGCGAGCAGAGAATCAGGGGGAGTCAGTAAACACAGGACTCAGCGTACTATACTAGAACAAGCTGGGTATGATATGTGACCTCATGGTGCTATGTCCATAAAACAGTACAAACAAAATAAATGAATGAAAGCTGTAATCTAAACTGCCTCAGTAAAAAGTTGAAAGAAACTTGATTAAATGCAACAAAGGGAGGTATTGATTCATAATAAGGATGAGTGTTGTTGACCCTCATTGATCAATGTGTCCGTTGAGTTGATTTAGAATTAGAAATTTAGAATTAGACATTTGCATTTCTATTTATTTTTGTTCTTTATTTTATTTTCATCATTTTAACTTTCCTTTGCAAACCATATCTCTCTCTCCCCCCATTCCATTTCTCTCTCTGCGTCCATTTTCTGAGGTCATCCGTCCTTCCATACACTATCTGCCTGACCTTTGCCCTCCCTCCTCTGTGTGTTTAATTTCTTTTTCTCCTCCCCTCCCCCTCCTGCCCCCTGTCTCCCCTTTGCACAATGACTCACGGGTCATCGTACATGTTTGCCTTTTCAGAATTTTTGGATGTTTACTAATTAGTTTATTCATTACCGGTTATTTCAAGACAGAATTTAAATCCTAATTTTGTCATTTTTCACAAATAATCATGGTTTATTGTAAATATTTAATCCTTTGATATTTTCAGACGTTTACCAATTGTATATCAATTTCATTAGTTTAATTCATTACCAGTTACCTCAACCAAATTTCATATCCTAATATCGTACTGTTTGACCTCCTCTTCTCACAGGAGCCTGCAGATAAAAACTCACCCACCGAAGACAAAAAGCAGCCGTCCAACAGAAGTAATTCGGGTGGTACTGAGGCCAACCCACAGTCAGTGGACAGACAGAAACCACAGAACCCTGCTGCTCTGACCGGGCCAACCCATGGAGGATGAGCACATAGGAGGATAATCGAGTGTGCCTCCCCCTCCCCACCACCACCAATTCCCACCCAGTCACCCTGCCACGGACAAGCCCCCCTGTTGGGGCATTTTTCCCCCTCAGGCTCCGAGACATAGCTCCGAGACATAGGCAGACTGCCGGGGCTTGGATTACGGCATTAAAGCATATTACCCTCTTTAAAGAGTCACAGACGCACAGGGATTGTGCGTGTGTGTGTCTACTCGCCTATTGGATTTGGTTCCTGGAGTGCAAGCTGCCAGGTTTTCTTTCTGCTACTCATAAACCTCCCCACAACTAGGAGATCATCCGAGGAGACGGTGGAACAAGGAGGAGGAGGAGGAAGGAGAACCACGAGGGATTCACTTACAACCGTATGTTTGGATAAGCGTGTGTGTGTGTGCGGGGCTAAGACGTTGGGGAAAAAAAGGAGAGAAGAGGAAGCGGCTGCCTTGCTCAGTGGCAGGGCAGAGCACCAGACTTGACCCAACCCCCCTCTTCCTGGGTCAGGGGTCCCCTGGCTGGATTAGAGGACCGACACAGATCTTCGGAACCTTCTGTAAGCACACTGACACTGAGCTTAGACCCAGAGTAATGCATGACTGCTAATACGCAGGCCGTGTTTATGTATCTGTCCCGTCCTCTATTACATGCTAGCTTACTTATATATATATAATTTTTTTTTTACACAATGTGTGATGTGACTTGTTAATGGGTTAATGGGTTGAGGCAAGTGGCTAGGGTTTTTGACCCCCAGCCGAAAGGTTCTGGGTTCAAACCCTAATGCCCACAATGTCTACCCTTTAGGCCGACCCGCTCCTGAACGACATGTATCTAAAATTCACTGTGAGTTGCTTTGCATAAAAGTGTCTGCCAAAGGACTAAAGAGTAAATAGTTCAGCAGATTGGTGGAAAAGGGAGGTCAATGTTCCCATCGCCGCGGGGAGAATGCCGTCTCAAATTGAGAACCACACTTAACAGTATAACCAGGTTCCCTGCTGGAGCTCGCTCTCTCTGTCTCTCTGTAAACCATCTCTTCCACTAGAGTTAACAGGGAGAGAGAGAGAGCTCCAGCAGGGAGCTCTCTCTCTCTCCCTGTAAACTCTAGTGGAAGTGGTGGTTTCTCCTGAAGGGCTTCTTACCTCTCTCTCCACTCCCAGCTGCACCTCTTAAAAAACCAACCCTAGCCATGGTGGGGGAGAGAGACCATAGAGACGGGGGTGGGGGGTAGTGGAGGTCTGGAGGACTGTGGTGAGCGGCAAATTAGAAGGCCCCTGCCTTAGATCCGACGCAAGGGCCCTGTCTCACGGAAACCCAAAGCAGGTCATTAATGAAGGGCCGAGGGACTGTGCTGTGATGCGTGGGAGGGCCCCTGGGAGCCAGAGAACCAGAGAACCAGAGAGCTCTTTAAGGGAACCAGAGGTCCCTTGTCAAATCAGCTTCTCGCTATCAAAATATTTGGTAATGGGATATCCATTACGTCACAACACTCTGGTGAAAGAGAAAAGGTTCACTATTTGTCAAGCTATTTGTCATGGGTTGGCTCACATGCTTATCGCAAACACTAGCGGGGAAAAATGAGTTTCTTATCGGAGTATATCAGTATCCCTTAAGCTAAAAATATATGTCCCTCATCAAGCATACTTTGCATGTTTGCAAACCTGTCTGGAGCTTTGAATGAATTTCCCTCCTCTCTCTCCCTACCCCCCCCCCCCCCCCCCCCCCCCCCCCCTCTCGTGATACTGCTGGATGGAAATCTGTTAGAAACTGTGTAGTGAGAGTAGAGTAGCCAGACCATATAGTAGCCAGACCATAAATTAGCGCTCATGTTGTAGCCAGATCCAACAAGAAGAAAAAGCCCCAGCGACCTCCTTGAAAGTTCCCCTTTCTAATTGGACGAGAAGCAGACTTCTGCAGCCTGTGTGTCTGTAGAAACCAGCCCAGCGCCATGACTACAGCTAGATGGTTCCAGAACATCCATTTTGGGGAACGTGGAATTCCAAACTGCCAGATAGATTCATTTTGTGTCAACGCCGAGCCGGGCTACTCATTTAGTCAGTAACCAGATTGTCGCCAGATATTCAGAGCAGGCCGTCTGTTCTTGCACCACAAGGAATGACGAAAAAGCGAGCCTAATTTGTTTTCCAATCAAAATCTCGGCGTGATCTGAGTTGTAATTCAAAGCCCCTGTTTTTAGATGACTAAACCCTTTTTGAAATATTTCGTTCCCTGTGTTTTTTTCTAGATGGTTCCAGGGCGTCACCACAGAACCATTTGCAGCTGGACTTGGACCTATTTCTGAGCTCAACGTCCACTAACCCTCGTTGCCCAAAAAGCCGACCAGGGTTGAAACCGGAGCAACTCCGACCGCATTCTGCCATTGGCTCAAGGCCTGCGACTCACATAGCGTTCTCCCCCATTTCTCTCCATTCCATTCGGATGCATGTGTGCGCAACAGCAGGCTGTGCAAAAAGGAGGAGAGAGGCCTGAAATTACCCCAGTATATGATGATGATGATAAACAGTGATTATATTACACCAAACTATTCACGCTTGCCATTAGCTCCCCCTTTATAGAGCCCTCACTGTACTGCCGTGAACTCCAAAAAACCCTTTCAAGACTTTTTTTCTCTCTCCCATGAGCTTTGGACTTTCATTATTTGGAGTCATAGCCTCTGTGAGACCACAGAAACAGTACAGACCGTACGACAAAACAAACAGTGATTAAAAAAGGCCCTGAAACATCTCTCTTTTGATCATTGACATAGAAGCGAGATTTGGAAAAGGACGATGATCCATTTCTGACCTTTTTTTCCGAAAGTGTGGAAAAACAGATTAACACTCTATTTTCACCGTTAACCGGATCAAAGGTCACCTCCAACTGTACGCAAGTCTCAGGCATTGCCTCCACTGTCTCACGACGTCCTTCGCTGTTCGACCTACCGCCGACGCCATGAACCTGCAGGGCAAGCTGTCGGGCCTGAAGGGCCTGGTGTCCGGCTCCCACGGCCGACGGCGCCACAAGGGCGACCTCACGGCGGACATGATCAGCCCGCCCATGGACGACTTCCGCCACACCATGCACGTGGGCCGCGGCGGCGACGTGTTCGGCGACACCTCCTTCCTCAGCAACCACGGGGGGAGCCGCCACCGGGAGGCGGATGCCAACACCACCTGCTCCACCACCACCTCCACCCCCGACAACAAGATCGGAGCGTTCTTCTCCCGCACGCTACGTCAGGTGAGAAAGGGGTCGGCGAGTGACAGCCGGCCTAGCGGAGGAGGAGGAGGAGGAGGGGGAGGGGGAGGAGGAGGAGAAGGATCCAAGGATGTGTCTTCGCCGCCACCGCCTGCTGTTTCTCCCATCATCAAGAACGCCATCTCGCTGCCCCGGCTGGACGCGGTGGGCACGGCCAACGGCGGCAGTCCAATCGTCAGGGAGCTGTTCCCCAAATCCCCCACCTCCCAGCAGGAAGAGGGCAAAGCGTCCTACGGTGTGTATAGTCTGTACATATTGATCCATACACACCCACACACACACACACACACACACACATGTATGGACAGACATTGAGCTGTTTTTGTTATGCATTGACAATAGGGACGGTCCGACGAGTTTCAGTAAAAGAGATAAGGAAAAGGTATTTCTGACAACAGAAGGTCATTTTAGACACGCTTTTTCAGCAGTGGAGTAGCCATACATGTTTCCAGAGAAATTATGAGACATATGTTCAAAATGTAGTCACATTTACTGGACGTCACGTTGAGATTAGCAGCCGAGAATCTAACTTGATTAAGAAGGAAATTGATTCCAGTGTAATTGCCGCAAATTCTTTCCTCTCTTTCCAACAACAGCCACAACAACACAGCCCCTAGCGTGTACATTTCTCTAAATTAGACAATCCTTGTTTCCACTGAGTCCCAATTGTTTTATTTCCCCCAAAACAGACTTTTAATAGAAACCACTTAAACCCCAGTGATCTAGATCTGCCCCAGATGTCCCTGTTGAAACACCTGGGCTCCTAATCAGCCACTCACTCTCTCAATCTGTCAAACACACCGTGATTGCAGAACACATCCAGAGAGACTGCCAGGGCTGCCCCTACTCGGTCTCAATCCATGACCGTCAGACATACCCCACGCTATGCTCACACCCGCTTAACCCCCACTGTGTGTGTGTGTGTATATGTGTGTTGTATGTGTGTGAATGTACTGCACTATTTTCCTTAATCTAAAAAATTGCTTATAGACTGTCAACGCATCCTGAATTACATCCCACATGCCGAATAATGTATCATACAAAAGTGGTAGGATCGTTTAGATAAGTCAACCTTTCTCTTTCTCATGTCTTTAGACATGGAGAGGAAACTCAACAATGGTCTGATAACCTACCGTGTCTCCTGTATGTTATATAACAATTTGGTGACTGTATGTGGTAGCTGTGCTTAAGCTTTCATTGTTCAATACTGCCCCCTACCCAAAGACTGAAGAACGACAAGTGACAGTTGACGTGAAATGGCTGTTAAGAGTGAAACTTACTTCCGCAGTATGATGTTATTTCATCATTTAAAATAGGTGATTAGTGCAGAGCAAACCATTTGTTGAGTTTAATTAGAAACTTGGTCTTTGGAGATTTGGTTGGATATTGCCAAATCCTTTTTTATAGATGCAAAATCACAAATAACAAAGTGATGTATTTGATCCAAGGAACCCCCAGAAAACTGTGTCCTACAAAATGTTTGAATCTTTACCAAAAATGATCCAACATTCCTCCACATAGAACAAAGTAAGAAATCCAGTTGTGAACACACCTATATATGCTAATGGTTTCTACCGCCTCATCGTCCCCTCAGGTCTGGAGTCGGGCTTCGTCACACTCCCCCGCCTGTCCCGCTCCGAGCGCCAGCAGCCCTCAGTCTCCGTCCCCACTTCCTGTTCGCCGGACATCCCCCGCAGCTCCCTGACTGACGCCACTGACTCCATCCTGTCCACCTGTCCCGCCCCCGCCGTCACCATGGTCCCGTTGGGCCGCGAGCCAATCACCGTGACGACCCACTCCGACTCCCTGCGGTCTCTCACTTCCCTGGACACCTTCACCCTGGACCTCGGCCCCTCCCTCATGAGCGAGGTGTTCGGAATGATTGACAGCCCCGACAGCCACTCGGACGGGCCATGTCACGTCTGGGAAGCCGAGGAGGCGGGCTCAGCCTTTGGGATGACCAATGAGGGCTCGGAGATGGACTCGGCCACCATCTCGTACGTGGACTCCCTGCTGAGGGAGGACTGCGGCAGCAGGAAGAGCCCGTACGGAGGGGACTGGGAGGAGGAAGAGGAGAGGATGGTGATGATGTTGATGATGGAGGTGAACGGAGGGGCGGGGCACCCTCTTAAAGGGGCCGTGCCTGACATGGTGTTGGTGGGGTCTTCTCCTGACGAAGGGCGAGCGAGGCCCTGCGTGGGCATGGAGAGTGAGAGGTTCCAGAATGCCACGGATGTGCTGGCGCGTCACTACAGGGTGGCTGGATCCTCCACGGAGCAGAACAAGTTGCGGATTCTGGAATCCGAGACGGTGACCCTCAGCCAAGCAAAGAGCATGTCCTACGGTGAGGTGGACGAAGAGGAGGAGATTAAAGTCTGAGGTGAACAGAGTGTTCGGACGCCAGACTCATATGATATTGTACTATCTAGCCTAAACTCGATACATAATTCTATTCAAATCAGTAGTTTTTAAAACGGATCTTCTGTTGACAGGACTATATATGAAAAATGGCCCATCCTTTTGTAATTCTTTCGTATATTATTTTCAGACGTTGAATGTGTGTCACGTTTCCTGTGCAGCGACTCCTACAAAAAGACATTTGGTTGCAAGAATGCCCGTGAACGTTCTCTTCTTTTTGTAGAAAAAACAAAACACTATGTTTGTAATCAGACAGACTGAAGGAACAAAGGAAAAAGACCAGCTTGCTTTCCTCGATTGACAGTTTCTCATGAATTCATGAGCTAAACAAATTAGTACTGTAGGATAGTGAAAGTAGGTAGCGGAAGAAGAAATAAGTCTTGGGACACCAAAGGATTTAACAACAAACTACTACATCTCAAATATATATATATATATATATAATCTCCATGCTGACTTCCTGTTACACAGAGTTTGACAAGCAGCCTTCTGATGAGTCATAAAGGAAAGGAAACCCTTTTGTGATTGATATCATGTGTTACTCAGGAATACACCACCAAAAGAGGGAAACACACAAGGGCCAAAAAGGAGAACAATAAGAGAGACTTCTGAATTCCCAGGAGCTTTTTTACAAAGATAACCAAAGAAAACCAAAGAATTGTCTTGTGGTGGAAATCTGTTGGTTTATATATGTATAACAACCATTATATTTCTCTTATAGAACATAAACTGACCTCCCTAAAACATGTATTTAAGTGCACCTGCAATTCACATGTACAATTTACATATTACATGTTAAAGGGATTATTCATGAAATTTTAAGATTTAAGAAATGTACAATACGCACCTGCGCGCTGAGGATGGCAAACCAGCCAAAACATCCGTGCCAAATGAGTAAGAAAAAACACAAATAAAAAGTATGGACTACCTTTGTTTTACTTCCAGAAATGTACAATAAACATGTTTTCATTTTTTTTTTACATAACATTCATTTTATTTTTGTAAACAAAAGTTAAAAAAATAAAGATTGGTTGCAACGCTACTAAACTGAAAGATCAAGCCTCGAACCAACTGGCAATAATATATGTTTTTAACTATTTTAGTTCTCTAGAATATAATACTTCAAGCCCTCAGCATGTGAAACAAACCCTTCCGATAGACCGGTGAGTGGTGTTGGAAGAGCGAGGGGATGAGGTGTAGCGCGGATGGGAATCGCTCCGCTCTCGTCCTCTACAGCTTCACCTCCGCCAGGGGAGGCAGAGGCGGGGGGCACTTGGGGGCTCTGACCCCCGACCTCTTTGTGGGGGGCTTCCTGGGGAGGGAGGACGGAGCCATATGGGGGCCTCCAACTGCTGGCTGGAACTTGGGCCCCGCCGTTGGGGGCGGCTGTGTGGGCCGAGGGGTGGTGATGGGGGGCACGGGGTGCGGCAGCGGATCTCTGGGTGTAGTGTACTGGACCACCACCTGCTCATCGGGCTGCACAGGCATCTTTTGAACAAAGGACCTCTTCGCTGTAGGGGAGGGGGTGGGAGAGTTGAGGGAGGGAGGGGGCAGCAGGGGGAAGGATAGCGTAGTGGTTAGGGGGGTGGTTTGACTCCCAGTCGAGAAAGTTCTTGGTTCGAACCCCAATGTCCGCAGTCTACCTGTCGGCATCCTTGAGAAAGGTGTCTGATACCTAATTTATAGTCGCCGTGCGTGAACTGCGCGGGCTGGCGCAAACCAAAAAGGACTTCATCAGAGTGCACAAACTGCGCGTCCACAACAACGTTAGGGCCAAACGGCGACTATAATGCCATGGCTGTGCGTGGACTGAACGCGCACTTCAGGAACGGCACATCACGGCGACTATAATGCCTGCTTAACCCCCTACATGCTCATTAATGAGCTCATTATCCATCACTAAAAGCATCTGCTAAATAGTAGTAATAACTGTCATAAGTGCTTCTATCTATCAGAACTGAAAAGAGGAACTTAAACTCCAGGGCCGTAGCAAAAGTGACTGACATAATTTTATCAAGAAAAGTGGCTTTTACTTCTTGTTTCTTCTTGTTTTGATTTTTTGACTGGTTAAATCATGAGTTATATTTCTGTGTTGGTGGCACATCAAGATGTCCACATAGGGAAACAGGAAGTTGGTATGAAATCATCATAAACGTAATAATGATAATAAACTAAATTGAATCATACTGAATTTGTAGTGCTTTACAGAACGCATCAGAACTTACAGTGAACCGTAGTGAACTGTAATCACAAAGCATCAAACCACTCCAGAGACTACCATTATGATTTGACTATCTAGTCATATAGCAGATGCTTTGGTCCCAAAAAGAATGTCTCATTATTGAGCAGGTAGGGGGTTAGGGCATCTTAGTCAAGGCTACATTGGGGATTAAACCCAGAACCTTTCTGCTGGGAGTCGAGCACCCTAAGCACTGGAAGACTATCCTGCCCATCAGAGTCTGCGGTGCTTCTAAACCCCGCATGGTCTGACTCAGGGCTCATATAAATAGCACCACAGCAGGAGCGATGACGTAGCCGAGCTCGGATCGGAGAGACAGACTTACGTTTGTACGGCGAGACGACATTAAACCTGGCCTGAGGAGAGCCGGGTCGGTCCAGCGGTTGACCCGATTCCACGTTGGGGTTCTGGTTGGGGTTCTGGTTGGGGTTCTGGTTGGGGTTCTTGGCCAGCGTCGGGTGGTGATGGAGAACTGATGTTCTGGAGGCCGGTGTGGGCAGCTGGGTTCTGGGTGTAGAGCTGGGGTTGTGGGAGAAGGACAGGGGCGCACTGGGCTGAAGGCTGTCCCAGGAGGTGGTTCTCCTGTGGCCCACTGCGCTGGGGGACTTCACCTGGGAGGAGGAGAAGTCGCTGTCCTGGGACGCTGTGCTGGAGGGGGGAGACACACAAGAACGCTCAGAATCAGATCATGTGATGTACTGCAGAGTATGTTTTTTACATGCTAAGAATCAGATCATTTGATGTATTGCCAAGTATGTTTTTTATGAGGAATTTGTCTTGGTAAAATAAATAATATACTAAATACAAGAAGGATAAAAAGGCTATACAATTAAAGAATTGTTTTCTGACAAATGCATGAAAAAAAAGAATACATGAAAATACATACACAACAATTTCAGTAAATGTGAATGGCTATTGCGTATGTATGGAGGGTCAACAGTTAAATCTTTCATTGAAAATCCTTTTTGACTATCCATCATTTTTATTTTATTTCTATTTTTCAAATAAATCTTATTTTCTTCTATTTGCTAACACCAGTCTTTACGGTTGATCACCATCATCAAAGCAGCCCTTGTGGGTACCTGGACAAACCCAGGGCCCGTCGAGGCTGGAGTCCCCATAAAGAGTGTGTGTACCTGTTCCTGGTGGAGAGTGGGGTGTGAGAGGAGGCGCTGCAGGAGGAGGAGGAGGAGGCCGTGGAGCAGGAGGAGACGCTTCTCGTCACAGTCTTGTTCTCTGGGAGCGAGGTGTCGACTACAGAGGCTGGCGGGGTCGGACCAGCTCCGCTCCCTGGGGGGTCCGGGATCTCAAAGGAGGCGGCTGGAATAAAGGTTGTGTTGTGACGTTGGGAACGGTGACGTTTACATCCGCGTTGCGTTTATAGATAACATTTTATAATAGGGTGCTATTTAGCACTATTTGGTGCTATCAAGAGCCAAATCCAGCACAGTTCAGATTGTTTGAGAAATCCCTTCGTATCCGATCCCTCTCATCCATCCTTTTTCTATCTATGCATTGGGGAAATGGAATATGATGAGGATATGGTGCTGCATTATGAACTATAAACAATATACAACACAAACGATATCAAAACAATATAAATATATATAAAACTGCATAACATATATTTTTTTAAGTATGTCCGTGTAAAGGGAGGTCTGAAGGGGGAATAGGGTACCAGGGCAGTGTGTGTGTGTGGGCACGTGTGTTTGTGTGCTTGTGTGTGTGTATGTATATGAATGTGTGTGTGTGTGTGTGTGTGTGTGTACCTATGGGTGTATGCGTGTGCGTATGTATGCGTGTGTGTGTATGTATGTATGCATGTATGCCCGTATGCGTGTGTGTGTGTGCATATGTGTTTGAGTGTGTGTGTGTGCTACCTTCAGGGAAGAGGCTGCTGCAGTACTGTATGAGAGGCTCAACCACCATCACCACCTGCACTGAGGAGGCAGCGGCCATGTCGAACATCCCCAGCTCCCTGAGAGAGAGAGAGAGAGAGAGAGAGAGAGAGAGAGAGAGAGAGAGAGAGAGAGAGAGAGAGAGAGAGAGAGAGAGAGAGAGAGAGAGAGAGAGAGAGAGAGAGAGAGAGAGAGAGAGAGAGAGAGAGAGAGAGAGAGAGAGAGTCAGACAGTTATGCATGTATGGAGTGGTAAGAGAGGGAGGGGCAGCAAGCAGGAAGTGGTATGAGTGTGGTTGGTCTCGATTGACGAGGGACACTAAGATAGGTATAGGTGAGAGAGTGATGTGTGTTTGGGTGTGGATTGGTGCAGAGACAAATAGTGACAGGAAGACTTCTGTCTGTTTCAATTTAACTTTGGTTTTTCTTTAGTGTGTAACTTATAAATATGTGGGTTTCAAATGACAAGCCAACTTGCCACAGCATGTATAAATTAGATACAAGAGGAGAGGAGAGAAGAGGAGGGGAGAGGAGAGGAGAGGAGAGCAGAGGAGAGGAGAGGAGAGGAGAGGAGAGGAGAGGAGAGGAGAGGAGAGGAGAGGAGAGGAGAGGAGAGGAGAGGAGAGGAGAGGAGAGGAGAGGAGAGGAGAGGAGAGGAGAGGAGAGAGGAGAGGAGAGGAGAGGAGGGGTGCAGGTAGATAAGTGAGTATAAGACAGGTATACAGATAGACATGTGAGTAGAGGACTGGTAGACAGGTGAGTAGTGTACAAGTAGACAGGTGAGTAGTGTACAGGTAGACAGGTTAGTAGTGTACAGGTAGACAGGTGAGTAAAGTACAGGTAGACAGGTTAGTAGTGTACAGGTAGACAGGTGAGTATAGTACAGGTAGACAGGTAGTAAGGGACAGGTATACAGATAGACGTGTGAGTAGAGGACTGGTAGACAGGTGAGTAGTGTACAGGTAGACAGGTGAGTATAGTACAGGTAGACAGGTAATGAGGGACAGGTATACAGATAGACGTGTGAGTAGAGGACTGGTAGACAGGTGAGTAGTGTACAGGTAGACAGGTGAGTATAGTACAGGTAGATAGCTAGACGAGTAAGTAGAGTCCAGGTAGATAGGTAAGTGAGTACAGGTAAACAGGTGAGTAAAGTAGAGGTAGACAGGTGACTTAAGTACAGGTAGTGAGGTGAGTGAAGACAGGTACTGTCTGTACCCTTCGGTGCGGGGCCAGAGCAGGTTGGGCCCCAGGACGATGGCGATGTTACTAGGGCTCATCTTGTTCACCGCCTGATGCTCGGACAGGAGAGACAGGAACTGGACCAGGTACCTTAGAGGGAGGAGAATCATCGGTGTTTACTACGTCAACAAACGGTTTGCTTGCTGTGGAGTACAACAGGGGGAAAACAAGATCAAATTCGGAAATGTCTGTTTTACCATGGAGTGTTATGTGTGAGGTAATAATCTGTATAATCGAAGAACCCCTATTACATTAATCCTATAATAAGGAAAGTAATTCTCATAGAATCCTTTGCATCTATGAAGTCATGTCAATAAATAATGAATTGTTTAACTGATAGAGGGAACTGTATTTATCATGACATTGGATAGTTTGTGAATTAAAGAATATGTCTGAGATATTTACATATAATGATTCACATACCTGAGATTACTGTAGTTTTCTGGTGGAAGCTTCTTTAATACAATTCTAAATTGTTCCAATTTATCTGCTGTTTCTTTTTCCCTGGGTAGAAAAGAAACACGATGTATAGTTATGTGAACATTAACACATCACATGATCTCTGAATAAAATAGAGCACAAACATTAATGAGAATATGTTATTACATGAAGGAAGGGGCAATACCCACCCTGCAGCTTTAAACCAATCGGTGTAAAGTTCAAAGGTCATGAGAGGTTCAGGAAGTTCTCTGAGGTAACACTTCAATGCTCCTGCAACAACACAACACCGGACAGATGTTTCACCGCAACTATATAAATATAGATCATTGATTGAGTACTGATCCAAGGAGTTTCTTTATTGTACAATCTCATTCTGTTTAATATGGGTCGCACACAATGCAAATCCACAATACTACGGTTTAATATTGTCCAAACAAACATTTATGGTTACTGAATAATGGACAACGAACACCATTTGCCATTTATCCAAAGCGACACACCTAATTCAGTGAATTCATTTTAGATACATGTCATTAATAAGCAGGTAGGGGCTAGGGCATCTTGCTCACATAGGCCTAACAGGTAGACTGCAGACATTAGGGTTCAAACCCAGAACATTTCAGCTGGGAGTCGAACACACCTGGCCACTGACTACAGTATCCTGCACATTTATAGCGGGGTTTCCCATTTACAAACATGGTTGGCTGCCCGCGCAGCCAGGGGGAAATAAACTGTTTTGTTGCCATAAACTACTGTGGCCACATAATCGACTACAGCAGTGTTATCAATTTATAAACAGCAATGTACTGCATTTTGTCTGATTTAGCCTAATGATGTAATGATGAATTGCTATTTCCATGTTTCTCTTTATTTTGCATATTAATGTAACATAGCTAATGTTTATTTGTAGTGTCATTCTAACATCACTGACTCGAAGACTATAATTTGACTGCATTAATAAATGACAGAATTGGCCCTGTTGTAGTTCTAAGAAAGGTTAGAAGGCTTGCTTTAGTTAACTGGGTTACTAAAATGTTATGATTTATGAACTTGGCTTATGTGGTTCAGTTGTTCATTATTGAACCTGCATGTGACTTTTAAACAGTCAATTAACTTATTGCTAAATCTTTAAATTAACGATAATAATCCTAATGGGAGGGGATGGCATGTGGCAGGTGGCGTCACAGAAATTGGAAGCATCCTTCTACACTGATTACAGAAAAATATAGTTGTCATAATGGGGAAACATTACCAGATCCTTACGTTTTTCCTAAAAATGAATGAATATTGGATAGCCTATGTCAACATGGCCAACTATTGTATGGCCCGTTATAGGATGTAATAGCCTACACATGTCTAGCATAGAAAAGCCCAGTGTATCTACTGAAGAAAATCTATGTGCATACAAATCATAATATATACTCAGTCTATTCATATAGACTCAAATCCACCCTTTTAAAGACGTATCTGTCTTAGATCCATCCCTGTCTTATTTTTATCAAAGGGAAAGAACCCCATGGTATGTAAAAATTGTTCTATCCCTGGCTTTTGGGATAAGCGCAGTTAACGGCACAAAACATCTTTGCCATCTTGATGGTTGTCCATCTGCTGTCTATGCTTTCTGCCCCCTGGTTGTGCGCGCCTGTCTGCTGTGACGTTGCCCAGAAACCTGTCTATAGGGGCTTATAGGTCTTCCCCTGCAAACCCATGGCCACAAATATAGCCCACATATATACACTGTAGTTGTTTCTGCGTGTGCTCCCCTGCCCCTGACCTGCGACAGCATGAGGGTCTTTGCTGAATTCGTCGTAGTCCACCGTGCCTTGATTCAAACCGCTCTTAAGTTTCTTCAGCACTGAGGCGGCTGCAGCCAGCCGAAACAGACCCTACAGACAGAGACAGAGACAGAGAGAGAGAGAGAGAGAGAGAGAGAGAGAGAGAGAGAGAGAGAGAGAGAGAGAGAGAGAGAGAGAGAGAGAGAGAGACAGAGAGAGAGAGAGAGAGAGAGAGAGAGAGAGAGAGAGAGAGGGAGAGAGAGAGAGAGAGGGAGAGAGAGAGAGAGGGAGAGAGAGAGAGAGGGAGAGAGAGAGAGAGAGAGGGAGAGAGAGGACCATCATTTGTAGGTTGAGATAAAAAAGGATTGAAGCCGAGATAGAGAAAGATTTTAGATTGATTTTCATTCCAAGCGCAACACTTTTTTTGAGCTGCTTCAATGTTCCTTGCTGTACAGCACTTAGGTGCAAATTGTGATGCTTTTAAGGTGATTTATCAATCAATCAACTTAAAAAGTGAACCCTTCAACCCTTTGCTAAAATGGGATAGTATGACACCACTACCTTGGCTGTTTTTACTCGTTGTATTCAACCTCAGAGCACTTTGATTGCTGAAGAACTTCGTAACCAGGACCGTCTGAGGGATTATAATGAGGACCAGTACCTCTTCTGTCATGCCGGTCCTCAGAAGCATGTGGACACACTCCTGGATGGGCGAGGCGATCTCCCGTGGGCCGTCAGACAGGTGAGAGAGGAGCGGCTCCCCATACACCTTCCTATCAGACATGATCAGCAGAGGATCTGCCGGGGACAGGTGCATGTATACACACACACACACACACACACACACACACATACGCACACACAAACACATGTTCATACAGAAATGTCCCCACAAAGACACACACACACACACACATGCACACACACACACACGCACACACAAATATTACATTCTAATACTAACTAAATTGATCTGTAGATCTTTGATTTTTAACATACTATAAACTATACCTTTGTGACTATGGTTGTCTTTGAGCTCTTTGATGTTTTTTTCCAGAAACTCATGGGATCTTTTGTGGTAATCTGCTTGTAGTTCCAACAGCTGCATGGGATGTCAAAAATGCAGAATTAGTACCAGGTGTACCATTAGTACCAACAACTACAATAGAATAGTTACAAGTATCAGCTTAATATATCCCAAAATAAGATATCAGGCTTATATAGTGTACACAGGTTCTCATAGTGCTGGGTAATGTGTGTGTAGATTGCTCTTCTTCTACAATGGATCAAATTAAACACCGGCCACAATTTGATACTGTGTACAGCTTAAAATAGACTTCCTCAAAGATTCATATACAGACACAACATCTTACGAAACCAACTCACACTGATGAAGTAGTTAGCATAATCGTCCTCTTTAGCTGCAAAGTGATACAAGTCAGCGGAGTACTGGTCCTTAACACACAGAAGAAGAACAACTTAAAAAATTGAATTGAACCTGACTATAAATGCTTTGTTTTACAATGGTCATGGTTTTACGGATTGGATTCATTTCCAGAATTAAATCAAATCAAAATCTTAATCTCTATACCTGTAGGCATCCTTGCGCAAGATGCCTAACTACTCAATAATAACATGTATTGGGAAATAGTTAACTGTTTGTCACTTAATGACCAAATAGTAAATGACTAATTATTGTTTTGTAAAATCAAAAATCATATTTAACTTCACCAAACTGCAAATCAAGCTGTATTCAGTTTAACCTGATTAAAGTGATAGCTGTTTTTCTTTGTGTGTGAGAAGAGGAGAGCAGCCCTTACTTTAATGTTGACCAACTTCCTCCAGGCCTCCTCCACTTCCTCCCTCAGACCTTCCTGCTTCGCCTGGGGGCCAGTACTGGCCTGGCACCTGAACACACACACATGTACATGCACACATGCACGTTCATACAGACAGAGACAGTGACAGAGACAAACACAGAGACCGAGACACAGAAACACACACACACACATACACACACACACACACACACACACACACACACACACACAGCCATTGCAGTTAGCTACTATGTGCTTAGGTCAACTATGGTTCCCTGCTATTTAAGAAGGAGTTTAACAATACTTGTCACGCCAACATACTTGTTACGTGCATTTTGCCAATCTGTCGTCAGTTTGGCAAACTGTTTCTTGTTCCTAAGAATCTCTGGCAAATCCTCCTGAGGATGGACAAATTACCTCTTGAGTAATTTACAAACATCAAATGAATGTTAAGAGTGGAGATTATCTCTAGACAGAGATGGGTAAGTATAAATGAATGTATGGCATGGCCTAAGGTAAGGCATTGTGAAGCATTCTTACATCACTTAGTTTATTGAGTGGCTCCAGAACATCTTTCTCCACTTTCATCTCAAAGTCAGCCAGTATGTTGGCCAGCATCTTCTCCATGAAGCAGCACATCTCTAAAACTCTCCTGATACACACATAAAGATACATATACACATAGACTCATAGATAGTGAGATAGATTCATAGAATGAGAGATAGATAGACAGATAGAAAGATTCATAGATAGATATAGATAGATAGATACATAGATAGATAGATAGATAGATAGATAGATAGATAGATAGATAGATAGATAGATAGATAGATAGATAGATAGATAGATAGATAGATAGATAGATAGATAGATAGATAGATAGATAGATAGATAGATAGATAGATAGATAGATAGATAGTTAGATAGATAGACAGATAGACAGATAGACAGATAGACAGATAGACAGATAGATAGATAGATAGATAGATAGGTAGATAGGTAGATAGATAGATAGATAGATAGATAGATAGATAGATAGATAGATAGATAGATAGCTAGATAGATAGATACCTCATAGAGGACTCTGCATCAAAGTCTTTCAGGCTCTCAGCCATGCTGACGGAGAGCATCATTAGTGGCAGCTTTTTCTGTAAATACAGAGAGAGAGAGAGAGAGAGAGAGAGAGAGAGAGAGAGAGAGAGAGAGAGAGAGAGAGAGAGGGAGAGAGGGAGAGAGAGAGAGAGAGAGAGAGAGAGAGAGAGCGAGAGAGCGAGAGGAAGAGAAACTGAGATGTGATATGCAAACAAAGATAGATGGAGATAGAAACAGAGAGTGTAAAGAAGGACTGTTCAGTCTGGGAGGTAGAGGGAGAAAGCCTTCCTCTCTGTTCAGGTGAGTCGTTGTCACATCCGTGCGAGGGCTAAAGTGTGCATGCTTCACTACCAGTGCTTTGATGATACATAAGCGGGAGGGCCGACCCTGTGAGGACACCCCCAACCCAGCTCAGCTTTTTGTTTTGACCTTATTTGCAAGGTCTGGGCCGAAATATTTTTTTGATTTTCTTTAAATTGCTCTTTATTGGTGTTGCTCATTTTTATTTGTTTTGAGAATACATGGCTAACTTAGACCTTAGACCGAAGGATTTACTTTAATATTAAGTCATATAACAGCTTTGATCAGAACTATAAGTCACGCGATGTAGCCAATTAGGCCTACCAAGTCCATTACCCCAGACATAAAGGCTTTAGTGATAGTTGAGTACAGTACAGGTGAGTGTACAGGTGAGTAAAATACAGGTGAGTAAAGTACAGGTGAGTCCAGTACAGATGAGTACAGTACAGGTGAGTGTAGTACCATGCGTTTCTCAGCCTCAAGGCCTGTTGGACTCTGTAAGCAGCCGTGGAGTTTCTTATGAAGGACCTGAGATGCTTTCTTGGCCGGCTCCACCCGCTGCTCCACCTGCGGCCAATCAGGGAAATACACTTGATTTCAGGTGACCAATAAGAAAGGATTTCATGGTCACTCAATAATGTCATGGGGCAGCAACTGAAACAGCTCCACAAATTACTCAAATTGCACATTAAATTAACTCAATGCAAAAAAACAACTATGTAAAACTACAGCTTTATATGCAATGTTATGGGAGATATGAGAATCTGTCAACAAATAAGCAATTAGTTGTATTCATTAGGCAACAAAGTGACATGGAGTGGGAGAAATAAAGGTAATGGAAATTGGGAGCTATACAAAACAATAGACAATATCAAGTAGTCCTAAACATAAGTATCTACATTTAAAAAATAAAGTATAGAGTAATCTGTCTCTCACCACAACCAGAATTTTGGGAAGAAGGTCTGTGGCATCTTGTGACCTGTAGATATTCAAATCATTGGGTTGATACAAACATTAATGACATGTGCAGAGCTACATCTGTAACAGTGGGAGGTAAGTGAGAGACACAACCGCAATAGTTTAATTTAGCAACCAACTGCTTCTCTCGTCTTCCTCTCCGTCTCTGTGTGTGTGTGTGTGTGTGTGTGTGTGTGTGTGTGTGTGTGTGTGTGTGTGTGTGTGTGTGTGTGTGTGTGTGTGTGTGTGTGTGTGTGTGTGTGTGTGTGTGTTGGTGAATAACACAAAATGTACGGCATGAGATCAAACAAGGCCTAACACGCATATGGACCGACTACACAGAGAGTGACATGCCTGGATGTACAATAAAAGCAATTTCAATGTCAAAATATCAACAGTGCATCAGATGACTCAAACCAAAAGTAAGAGGGGATCCCAACATCTTTCAACCACAATCTACTTCCCTTTTTGTAATCAGTCTCATTTCACCTTTCCCTGTATCTCAATGTTATTTCAATGTACAGCCCATTATTGCAGCAAAACACAAATCCTCAGAGTAGCTTGTCAACACGCTCGTTGTTTTGTGTGTCTTTTGTGTCTTTATGAACAATGTGTGTTTATATGTGTGTGTGTGTGTATATATACACACACACAACTACGTATGCATAATGTTACTGCGTTTCTTTGTTAAAAATAAACAAACCTATTGTGAGTGAAAAGAAAGGGAAAAGAAAGAAGCATGTCAAATGGTTGCTGTGCTCTTGCACCAATACTGCAGATTGCTGGCATGTATGAGTCAATGATGCCTACCAAACCACATTTCACACATCGTGCACTAAGTTTGGCTTCAAGAGCTTCATGCTTCAAAAAGTGTTTCATACTTTCTATGCTCAAAAAGTATTTTAGACTATTTATTAACTCACAGACCGTGAAAAACAGACACACCTCCAAGAACAACGTACATCATTGAGGCAACAGTTATGCTTTTGTGTGCCTTTTGTCATATACAATTTTAAAAGGTCACCGACATTTATAGTCAATTAGCCAAGTAGAACAAAAGAGATTTGAACAAACGATACTTTATGACATACAATATCTTAAAATAATGTCTTACAACCTGAATCCAGAAGGATTACACATGATGATGGTTTATACATTTAAATTAATAACTAGTGTGTAGCTGTAGTGATCATACTTTACCTCGCAGCGGAGCCCAGCTGTTTCAGTTTATTTAGCATACTTGCAGTCGACCGAAAACCACCAACTGCCTGGTCGTCTCTCTCTCTCTCCCTCCCCTTCTCTCTGCCACCAGAGATAAAACCGGCTCCAAAATGTCCTCCACCGCGGGGCCCAGACAACCTGCTAATGCATCAGGAAGGCGTAGGAGCAGGTCGTCTGCTTTGTGGTCTTGTCACGAGTACCGGAGCGTTTTGCTTTGAAATCCCCTGTCACTTTTTTAACGCTTGTTTTTCTTGTCTCAGAAGTGCACTCATCCCTCCACCAGCACGCACGCCATTACACAAATGAGGAAGTTTCAGCAGATGAGATATATCAGCTAGAGCAGGGGAGAGAGAGAGAGAGAGAGAGAGAGAGAGAGAGAGAGAGAGAGAGAGAGAGAGAGAGAGAGAGAGAGAGATTTCATATGCAATGGCTGCATAGCTTATTAAAGTTAGGATAGGCATACGTATAAGGCATCAATGGGTATTAAGGCTTGAAAGGTTGAGAAATAAGGACTTTGAGCTAATCATTATTTCTTCAATTCATGAAAACCATGCAGTTAGTAATCTTGGGGTGATTTAAAAATGAATCAACATTTTTAGTAACACTGATTTAAACATTAGGCGACATGATTCTTTATTTGACTTACTGTAGGGCATTTTACTACAGCAAAGATTGCTTTTACAATGCAAGATTGTATCCACAAATAGTGTGCTTCAAGAGCATGTTGTCATGAAAACCTTCTAAAACGGCGTCTCTGTAAGAGAATAATCTGGTTGTGAAAATCGAAAAGAGGAAACGAATCTGTGCTCTTTGGGGACAGTAGAGCTGTTACACCTTGGCAAGGTTTTTTTTTCGGAGGTCATAAGGGAGAGCTATAACTGAACACATGCATATTTATAGAACATAATAAGATATGTCATAGATAGCAGTTAAGGTTGTTAAATGGCAGTTGGAATCAAGTGTTGTTTGCTTATAACTTCAGCCAATTGCCTTCACTCAATAAAAGCAAGCAACAAATATTCTCCATATTGCCCTTTTGCCCTTAAATGGCTGCTGTAAGGTGTATTTTGTAATGACCTTTGTTGTGATGCTCATCAAAGACTGTCGCCGCGGATACTTGATACATAATAGTTGGTTGTGTTAATGAGGAAGCGATAGCAAGATGATGGCTAGTCTGAACGTGAGGTTTGCCAACAACCTTTAAACAAGTGACAAAATTGTATTTGTTGGCCTGTGGTAGACATTGCAATTCTTTCCATGACGTCATTGACACTTGAGTATAATTTGCTAATAGGATTGCTATGGGTTTAGCCTACATGTGGCTGGCTGCTCTTATATTTTGTGTAGTTGAATGAATCTTTGAACTTAACTTTAGCTGCATGGCACGGCTGGATCTAACGAGCTGCATGCCAGTAGGGTGGTGCTGTGCTATCCACACCACCGTTTACTTTTGACTCAGTGCTGCATTCAAGTGGTAATGGGGAGACGTGCAATGTAACTGACGCACAAAATGACTCATGAAGTTAAACATTAACTATCTCACTCACTGCTTATAGGCTTGGTTAATATTTATTTCATAAGATGCTTACATTTATACATGATCTAGGCAGGGCTGTATTAACACTTTACTGTACCCCTGGACAACATTAAAGTACAATCATTTTTGGGTCCGTCAGCTCGGTGTCTGTCGCACTGTCAGCAGGTGCAGCGGTAGAGAGCAAGTTAAAGTAAAATGAGATCTAATAACAAATGTTGCTTGTGCCCTGGGCCCTTCAGCAATCTGGTGCCCATATGGTTAATCCGGCCCTGGATCTAGGGTAAATTGGTAATTCCATCATCATTTTATGTTCCCTGTAAAGCCTTATTAAAAACTCCACTTAACAAAAACCTCATATAGGCCTTTATAAATATCACAATATTCGACAGAAATTAAAACAAATACAGTAGTGTATCTATCAATGTATTTATTTAAATCAAAACGTATTACATGAAAAAAGAAATCAAACAAGTAATTTCAGTCTGAGAGATTTTAAAACACTGGCTATTTTTGTACACTGTATGGTTTTGCCAATATACTAATGAAGAGCTTCTTTCAGTTATTTCCACGAGAACATGGATTCCTCTTCAGGGCTTTCCAGATAAACGTCTATAGATATATATAGTCTGACCATGGCGTTGGCTACCCGAGAGAGACAGTGAGTTGGTCTTCAGTAAACGTTCCAAGGCGTCGATGTTCTTGGTCCAGTCTGTTAAAGAAGACGAGGCCGAAGGAGAAACGAAGGTCGAAACGAAAGTCATGAAGGCATGTCAGACATGAGCTGCTTCTTTTGCAGTTTTTGATTTTCCACTGAAATATTAACAAATCAAATTAAAAAGTATGCAGTCTTATGTGTTGTAGCCAAATTTATTCTGAAAAATGTTAATTTTGGCCGCGATATCAAACGATTCAGGACAATTTGGGATGCTAAATTAAGTGCTCCTAATATGTAACCTTCTTTAGGATCTGGATGTCTTCTGAGGGTTTGTTGGTGTTTACATGGGATGGTGATCAAAACATTGAAGCTAGGACAAGCGGAGCAGTAGCCCAGCTATGAGCCATAAAACGACTTTAGGAACCGGTGTGTTGATCAGTTACCAACGTGGTAGTTGGGATCCACTAGTATCACCCTTTGGAGCCAAAATAGCTAACACGTGACATTCACACCAATGGGCGTGTGCAAAAAGGGCGGTGGTGGTGGCGACACTCAGATAAACATTTCAAAAGATGGATAGACTTGCATGTCATCCATTCTCTCCTCTATGCTTTGGATGGAATAAGCCAAGAAATACCAAAAATCCCTATACATGTATCCACCGTATGAGTATCCCTATTCCTGTCTCCTATCCCCCAGACCAGATGGGAGGGGCTATAAAAGCTCTTAACCCATCACGCAAGAGTCATCCAATCATGCAGCAGACCATGTATATAAAAAATAAAAATAAAGAATATGTGATGAATCAAAAGGAATGGAAGAATTCCAGCAGCTTTAAGAATGAGTAACCCTGGTGAGCGAGGTCGGGCGAGCAGAGCGCCAGAAGCCCCTGGAACACCTGCGATCGTCGTCTCTCAACATTCTGAGCGGCCATTATTTAAAAATAGAAAAACCCAAAGAAGAAAAAAAATGGCATCCCAGGTGTTCCATTTCTCTCCATCTCCATTTGACCCATCCCCTTTATCTGGGACAGGACAACCTGAGCAGACACCGCCCCTTGTATTGGTACACCATCTCCCATCTCTCTCCCTCTCTCTTCCTTCCTTCCCTCCATCCCTCTCAGCCGGCTGTTCCTGTCAAATCCTGATGTGGCCCAGGGTTAGCGCTTCGCTTTCGACTCATCTGTATCTTTTTCTAACAAAAACAGACAGACAACGGGAGAGAAAGAAAGCAAGACACGGCGTTAATAACAATACATAACAGAACGCAACATACAATATTTAGAGTCTACTAAAATATGACATTCAATATATCCAACCATAGGATAGCCATTTTGTACATTGCCTTGAATGCAGTGTAAAAAAATATTATGTAATATTTACAATTCAAAACATCACATTTCTAAATTAACCATAGAGGTCTGTGTGTTTGTTATAGGTTTGAACTATTTAACTTCAGACTCTTAAGAGAAATTCTAATGCTCGAGTCCCTTTAAAAAGCATTTAACAGTGAATTCAAAAATTTAACAGAGAGGCTATGGATATAGCGTAACCACAACAACGCTGTGTCCTGTATCACACGACAAAAGCAGGTGATCGTGAGTGAAGAACAACCCCCCTCACCTTTCTTAAGCTCGTCCCGTTTCTTGGCGGCGTCCTCCCTCTGTTTCTTGATGATGGCCAGGCGGGCCAGGTCGGCCCTGGCCTGCTCAGTCTTCCCCTCCAGGTGGAGCTTCATGTAGCGTTCCTTCGCCTTCTGCTTCTCAATCTCCTCTCTGACCAGGGAGGGCCACGTGTATACAGAGGTACACAGACAGGGAAAATGCTATTAAGAAATCGGCTTAAGTACTCCTTAATATGCAAAGTCCATATGATGATCGGAATAATAACGTTGTACTTATAGGCGAGTGACCACGTGTGAATGTGCGTGCTCCTACCGTTCCCTGCGTGTGAGCTCTTTCGGAGCTTCGATGTCGATTTCTGTAACCTTCTTGCTCTTTTGGGAAATGCGGTTGGGGTTCTCGATCTCTATGAGTCCTTCAACGCCACTCTTCTTCTTTGACTGCCAGTCAAAAAGAGTTCATGAGTTCATATGAAGCAATGTAAATGGAAAGTTGTACCCTCCTCTTAATAGAAGAGGCTATGACAGTAGAAAACATTTAGTTGCCATTGGTAATGAATGGTTGGTTGGTAGTCAGATTTGTAATACCTAGGTGCTTCTTATATAACTATCCAGTCACAGTAGTAGTACTGATAATCTATAAAATTGCAACAGTATGGCAAGATATTCCGTGTACAACGCCGTATAGACCACTCAAGAGATGGCCTTAGCATTCCATGTGGTTGAATAAACAACGTACAAACAAGTCCCTTGTCGCAAAACTTACATCGAGGTCCTCGTCGCTGCTGCTCTCCTCGTCCGACCCGGCAGATTCCTCCTTCTCTGCTCCACCATTTGCCTCCTACAGTCCCCCCAAAACACGATTACGAGTCAACAACAGACCTGATGATGTGTCAACATGCAATGTGTCAAATGTGTGCATTTTAGTTTAACTCACCAGCTCTCTCTGTACTCGCATTTGTCGGTCAATCTCTTCAGGGTTGCTAAACTGTTTTCCCCGGCCCTTGTGGCCCTTTCTCCCTGCAACACAACACGATAACAGTCGGGAGGTGAGTCACAAATGACGTTCACTGCGCTAGCCAATATCAGAGATACACAAGAATGCCGACGAGCAGCTGGTGTGCCGCAATGTGTCCGAGTCAGTGATCTACGTTTGGGTTTACAATCGTTTTCTTGCATTCCCCACTCAGTCACCACTGACATCCCGTTGGATCACTTGTCTCACCCCGAATTTGTGACGATGCGGCCTCTGTAGTCCACATGGTGCTGCTGGATGTAGTAATACAGCTGTTCATGCACATGTCAAATATCTTCTCTAAACGTCTCACAGACGCCGGCTCTTAATTCAGAATCACTCGCTGACATCTAAGTAACGGGGGAGTTATTCAGCCAATAGTGATTGCAACACTTTTATAGTGACTCACTTGCCGGTTAGCTAGCTAACAGGTTTAGCTTAGCTGCTAGCTCGCCAAGAACCTAGCACGTCAATGTTTCTCCAAAGTATTGTTGGGAAATACTTACCGCCTCGTGGCATGTCTACAATCAGATCTTAACTTTCCAAATAATGGAACGGGTTTTTTGCGGTACACTGACGGTCACCAACGTATTTTTGGAAGAAAGACAAGAGTGTGCCGCCTTCGTGTCTCCCGCTGCCAGTAGCCTTCAGTCGTCGCTTCCGGAGAGACCGGTGACGCCAGCGTCGTAGGACAATATTCAGCCAATAGAAGCGCGATAAAGTATTTTGATAACGTTTTGTATTATTATAAATAAATGCACTCGACCTTTGGTGAAATAAACAGATACACGATAACTCACGACAAACTACTTGGATAGTCTACAAAAAAGACCAGTCCGCTGTCGATTTAATGTAGGCTACAGGTGATTTCATATAGACCACTTCCACTAATCCTCAACATCCGAAAAACACAAACTGTGTAAAGCATGCTCAGATACCCACATAAACCGGTATCCTACTATACAAACGGTTTTTTGTATTAACTATGTATGTAAAACCTCCAGAGAAGTCAAAGCATACGTTGTGAGGAATAAACAAACAAGCAATGTTGCATCATCAATGTTGAATCACCATATTTTAATGTATGATTGTTGCCAACCAAACCCGTGCAAAAACTGTATTCCATGAAAGTGATGTATTCTAATAAAGTATTCTATGACCGTTTTCTATGAAAGTTCCAAAAGTATAAAATAAAGATCTGTTAAATACTTCTACATACGTTTGGGGTTAACCCTAACTCTTTTTCTTTATTAAAGTAGAAAATAAATATGAAACATATCTTTGAATACAATCAGACATTGACTATACAGTATTAAAAGTAATAGAAGGCAAATCAAGAGAATAAGAACTCCCAGGAAATTCCTGATGCCCCGCTGTCACGATGGCTCATTGTCAGCTATCTCCACAGAGTAACTGTATTGGTTTATATAAACCTAACCAATGAATCGTGAATAAACTTGAATGCAAACTGGTTCCTAAATGCTGTTGAACTAGACCATCTTTTTTTTCTTTTTATAAACAAAACCCACAACCATGAACCTTGAATAGTTGTCAGTATAGGTCCTGACCCAGGATAAAATTGACAATTTCCATTACATTGCTCCCCGAAAAGCAACTCTACTTTGAATAGTCAAATGTAAAATAGAGTAGTAATTTCCAAGCCTTCAGATGTCTCATTTTTTCCTCCGATGGTGGATCTTCATCTCCTCCAACTCTCTCTCCATCAGGTGGGACTCGGCCGTGGTTTCAGACAGCTGGACACACAGAATAGTGAGGCAGGATAGTGCAGACTACCAGCCAAAAGGTACTTTGTTCGATCCCCAATGTCTGCAGTCTACCTTTAAGTATTCTAGACCGGAGCAACCTACCGGTCTTGATTTTTCTAGGAATTATTTTGAAGGGGCTTTGGAAAAAAGTGTCTGCCAATGACTTACTTGTAGTACGACAGAGTAGATCAGACTCTAGCACATCTTGCCTATTTATTTACTATGTAGTCATAGGCATCTTTTCTCAAGGATCTTTTCTCAAGGATGCCTACAGGTAGCCTGCAGACATTGGGGTAGTTGCATGTGCTTATTTGACTCAAGGGTTTGTCTACGTTGTTTCCTAAATCCTCACCATGTCTAACAGGAGGTCAATTTTCAGTTTGAGTAGGTTGTTTTCCTCTTCCAGCTGCAGATTCCTCCTCTTTAGCCTCTGCATCTCTTTGCTAGACACAGTTCCGCCAGACTCTGGATATAACATTAGGAAACAGAGAGGCACAGATCTTTGTGTGATTCATTATCTCTAGTATGGCATTGACATGGGTGGTTATTGGTTGATGATGTGTTTGTAATTGTCGGTTCGGCTAGATGGATTTATATACAAAATAGTCATAACCTGAAATCCACTGCCCCTCTTCAAATTTTAAACTTTGTCCACCAATGTTCATCACCGGCACCCCATATTCAAGGCCCAATTCCACTTCCCTTGTTGACCGGTCCAACTAAAAACAGGAGCGAAGGAAAGTCAACACGTTATCTTCTACACATTACGTTTTTTTTTTTCAGGAGTCAATAGGATTATATCACTTACAGTATGGAGATTCGACAAGGACGCAGACTTGCGAGGTGGTGTTTTCTTTGGGGTGAAGGTATTGCCAAAGAGAGGCATATTCGTCAACGATTTCTTGAATGTCTAAAAAGAATAAACGTTACACAATGGATTAGTGGATTAATTTACTTGAAAAACTGAAATAGCGCTAGGCTAACTAACTACAATGCTTTTCAGAATAAACTAACCATACCTGGAGTTTAATATAAAATGGTGATTGTCACTGATGTCTTACTTGAAAAGTTGTTGAATAATGCTATATAATTACCTCCATATAGCCCTAAAAAATGTGTTTAATGTTTCACTAAAGTGGCCATATCCTCATACATAAACAGCGAGAAAACCTCGACAACAGCGCATGTGCGACGATGCCATTACTTAAAATAGAAGCCTAGTACAGTTACACGTACGCAATTAATTCGATGATATTTTCAAATATTCATGTCTGTACACAATATATAAATTATAATAATAATTCAGTATTATTTCAGAGTATGTTATGGTTTATATGCACATATCGTGTAAAATGTGGAATATGGTGACTGGAATACCCCTAGTGGAATGCAATAGTAGTTTGAACGAAGAAACCGGCAAATCACCATGGTGATCTCGAAGCTATCTTAAATTGATTTTATATATCTATATATATAGCTATATATATACTCTGCTTATTCGTAGCTTATTAAATTAATTATTAAAATAGCATGTGTCTTTGCGATTGAATAAAACCCAAGAATCCGTTTTGACTACTTTATTAACTACATATACTGCACTGATCCAGCAGTGTGTAAGTGCCCCAGTGGCCTAATGGATAAGGCACTGGCCTCCTAAGCCAGGGATTGTGGGTTCGAGTCCCATCTGGGGTGGTACTGTTTTAGCTTCTCTCACACCGAAAAAAAGAAATAGTTTCCGAAAAATGATTGGAGATGAACAAAAACAAATAGAAAGGTTATAGTGACAGGACATTTGTTAATCAGCGGGTTGTTTCAAACGGTCTGGATGATACATTATAATCTTTCGAAAGAACGGAAATTATTAGTTCAGCAATACACATGTATGTTACTAATATTTACATGGAGGTGCACAGTGTCGAACGTTACGTGTTATTTTTCGCTCTGCATGCTTTTGTACACGCTTATCGTAAGTACGGGTCAATTTCTGTTCCATTTTATTCAAAGCAATATTTTCATAACTTCGTAAAATTGTTTATTTGCAGGAATAAACCAAATATGGTATGGAATTAAAGTACTAAAATGTTCAATGTTTTCATTTTTAAATGCGAGTGACTAAAAATACTTTTGATTTGGAATGATGAATATAGTTCGACATTATCTGCCTACTTTATTGAATCGATATTGTTTTCTTCAATTTATCTCGGTTTACATTATTAGAAACATGCTAGCCACATATAAGCACGTATTTGTGTCCGATTAGTGATATTATGTAATCTTATATAATCGTTATCCAACTCTAATCATCCCCCATCCTTTACGGTAGGTCTCCAAGAGGCTACTGCGTACTGGAACGAGGCCCAGAAAAGTGTAATTCTTAAAGAGGGGGTGATGGACACGAGAGATGGGGGTGCCTATGGTTTCTATAACGACACCCTCCTCCTCACTGGGTGGGGGGTCTTGGAAGTCCGTGCAGGGTATGGAGAAAGAAGACAAAACGATGAAACCACTTACTTTTTGGCGGGGTACCTGGAGGGTTTCCTGACGGCCAGGTGAGTGGTCCGGTCTAACACGGTGCAGAGTACGTGTGCATTTGAGGGAGTGTTTTGTTTTAATATTAAAATATCTCAATTTCTTTGTTTCAGACAGATGTTCAGTCACTACTCCAACATGTACCCACAACTGATAAAAGACGAGGAAATTGTTCATACCGTGGAAAGGTTTTTGAGGTATGGACGAACGAAATCGTGAACTAACGGTCAACTGTCAATTACTTGGTTAACGTTATAGACATACTAAATATTCTAAACGAATACTTATCTTAACGAAAACGCGTCACACAAAACTGGAACTTACTCACCAACATCTTATTTAACCACAGCAAGCAGAACTGCTGGAGCAGAGAGCAGGTGAAACTAAAGGGAAACAGGGACATCTTGTGGAGGCATGTGGGACTGATCCTTGCTCAGTTGGACGGTCTGCAGGCAGGAGCTACATACTGGGCCAAGACCCAACAAATAGAGGTGTGCATGTTTCAGGGCGAGTGGGTGCATGCTTCAATGTCTGTGCCTTTGTGTATTTGTGTTTGTGCTTTCATATGCATGGTTGTGTGTTCACGTGAATTGGGCTTGAAAATGTGGGCCCTGAGGTGTGTTTGTGTGTTTGTTTTGAGTAAGAGTTTCCATATGGTCAGTGTATGTGTGTGTGTGTGTGTTTGTGCATGCGCATGCGTGTGCCGATTCATTAACATCAAATCGACTCGTCCCATTCGTATTCTCTCTCCCACGCCTGTGTTTCCCCCTTTCCCTCCTGCTCCCCTGTAGCCGCTGTCTCTTCTAACGGTCCAGTTTCTGAATGGGATGGGGGACCTGTTGGACCTGGTCCCTGCCCTGACTCCCCGCTCCAAGTCCTCCAGCGCGGGGACAGGCCCGTGGAGGATGCCAGGAATGGGCCACTGCACTGCTCTTATAAAGGTCAGGCCAAAGCCCCCTGGGGTGGGGGGGGTGGGGGGGGGGGGGGGTGGGGGGGGGAGGGGAATAATGAGCGCAGTGCTTGGGAAAAGCAGGCAGGCGGTAATCGGTGAGGTCCTGTGATTGGGTGTGTGTGAGGGTCCCATTGGAATTGGGATGGAGATGCTTCACGTCCTGTCTTGGGCTCTTCACAAGGGGAATTTGGAAGGAGGGGGCAATGTGTGTGGACTGGAATACAAACTGAGGACATTGATGCAGTGTTGCATGTCATGGGTGCACACACACACACACATACACACACATACAAGCACGCAGGCACACAGACACAAACACACACACAGAAGCATGCACACCCACACACCCACACACAGAAGCACGCAGACACACACACACACAAACACAGAAGCAGGCAGACACACACACACATAGGCACATGCATTGCACACACAAACACAGAAGTATGCAGACACATACACACATAGACATACACAATGTACCATACCTCCCGTGTGTTGTGTCTGTCCCAGGTGCTGGCGGGCTTTGAGAACCTGCTGTTTGCTCACTCTAGCTGGTTCACCTACGCTGCCAGCATGCGCATCTACAAACACTGGGACTTCCGGCTCTCCGGTGCACACACAGCCGCTACAAAGATGTCCTTCAGCAGCTACCCTGGTACACACGCATGCATGCAAAACCGCATACACAGAGACACACACATGCACACGTGCGCACGCACTCACACACTCACAGACCACATGTATACATCCTGTGTAACATATTGATTTATGTGTACAGGCAAAAACACACATTGTATACATTTTTATGTGTAAACGTAAAAATGTCAAAACCACAAGTCCAATCCCTGAGTAACAAAATAGAAAATATTTAAATAATACATTGCTCTGCATCCCCTCTCACTCTCTCTCTCTCTCTCTCTCTCGCTCTCTCCTTCTCTCTCTCTCTCTCTGTCTCTCTCTCTCTCTCACTCCCTCTCTCTCTCACTCTCTCCACTTTATTGAAAGGTTCTGAGCATACACACACAGTTAATGGAAAAAAATGTCTTTGCTCACAATAATTGTATTATCCTCACCTGTATTTATTTGTCTTGTTCTGGACGCCTCTACACATTTTAAAGCATTTCTTGGACATTAATGCTGCTCGTGGTTTATGCATGTGTTTAAGACATGTTTACTTGGCTTCTACCCAAGCTGTATCGTTTCATGCGATACAGTCTGATGGAGCCACAAGGGGATGAACAACCAGTATATTTTTTGTGTAATCATAGACTACAACAAACTGTTAGAAATCCTATTAGGCACGTCTCTCCTGCTTATGCACTACTGTATTTGAAGCTTGGCATGATTATATCATGCCCATATAAATAAACAAAAGAAAACTGAAGGACACAGGTACAGGGGGTGATTTTTCTCCTCAAGGAAAACCTTAACCTTTTTTCAGGTTTATATAAGTTTGTGGACGAGTCAATCATTACGGGGATTATAAAAAATTAGCAAGGTTGACAAAAAGCAGCAATAAAAAACGGTGCTTCACTTTCAATGCACAATCTTTAGTACATTCTCTTCCTCCCCTATCGTGCCCTTGTCCCTTTACCCACAATGCACTTTGAACCTTTTTTGTGCGTCATTCCCCACAGGGCTACTGTCCTCCCTGGATGACTTCTACCTCCTGGGTAGCGGTCTCCTGGTCACTCAGACCACCAATGTGGTCTTCAACGTCTCCCTCTTCTCCCTGCTCACCCCCCACTGTCTGCTGGCCTGGCAGAGAGTGCGGCTGGCCAGCGCCATGGCTCTCAGCGGAGAGCAATGGGCCCGCATTTTCTCCAATTATAACTCAGGTGTGTGTGTGTGTGTGTGTGTGTGTGTGTGTGTGTGTGAGAGAGAGAGAGATCTTGATCTTGAGCTGAGTCAGCACATGGGGAGACAAGTGGAATCATCAGCGCAAAACAACAGCGAATAAATGACTCACTCGGTGGTCAACAATTAATTCTGGCTCATTAAAAATGCACTTCCATTAAAATGGACATTTTAATTCCTCCTCTACTTATTATTATAATCCGTAACCCTTGTGTATGTAAATCCTGCATCTGCTCTGGGTCTTCCGTGTCTTGTTGCTATGGAGGCTAGGGAACAGGACAGCATGTGATATGTGTTTCTGACACTGATTACCCAAGCGCTGACACAACACACATCCTTCCAAAAATGTCCGCTCCCCCTAAACACATACACACTAAGCATTATAGCTTCCTGTACCTGGATGAGGTGTCCAACACTGGCCTGGAGAGCTGAGGGAATTTGAGGAGATTTGTACTGTAAAACATGCCCTTGAGCACAGCACGTCCTGGCCTCTAAACAGATTAGGGTACATTTATTTGTAAGGCTGCTACAGTTACAACGATTGCCAGTCCCAAAGGGCTTTATAGGTCCACATTTAGGTCGGATGGATGGATGGATTATTTTATGTTATGGCTGCATGTTACGAAGGCCTACTCCGCAATAGTGTATACTCTGCTATAGTATAGAGAATAAAGGTGGTGTTAAACAAGCCTTTCTATTTCTCTGCATCCCAGGCACCTACAACAGCCAGTACATGGTGCTGGATCTGAACAAGGTGTCCCTGGGCCGAAGCATCGAGGACGGGGCCCTGACTGTTGTGGAGCAGATCCCTGGGAAGGTCCTCCATTCAGACCAGACCCAGGCCCTACGCAGAGGTAGGACAGGGTAGTGTAGGGCTAATGGGTGTATGGTTGTGGGTTTTTAGACAATATCTGCAGTCTAGTTGTAGGCATCCTTAAGTCCTACCTGACAATTACATAAAAAGAACAATCTTTCTTTATTTTTATCCAACTTCATTCATCACTCTGATCAGTGAAGCTCCAATGTACAATGTAGGATAAAATAGAATACATTATAAATCAAATCAATACAAATAATGAAACGAAACAAAGATGTGTTTGGTTAAAATGTGTTTGATGATGTGTTAAAACAGAAGAAGGAACTCAACAGATTATATTGTATTCGACACAGAACAGAACAACTCAATGTTGTTAAACTTGTGCCTGTAAAGTATTTATGTAAAAGAGGTTATATTCTGGACACCCTAAAGACTTCTCCCCCACACACATTTTGGAACAGGCTACTGGCCATCGTACAATGTGCCGTTCCATGCCGACATCTACAACCTGAGCGGGTACGGCGTGATGTGGCGCAGATACGGCGAGGAATTCTCTTATGACCTTTGCCCCCGGGCCAAAATCCTGCGGCGAGACCAGGCCAGGGTGTCTAGCTTGAGCTCTCTGAAACACATGTTGAGATACAACAGTAGGTGCTTTGGGGGAGCTGCTTGGCTCTCATTGGTTCTCTGGCAGAAAGCTCTCACTCACTTCTTATTTATTTATTTTTGGGATACCACAAACTTTGACACAAGCAGTTATGTTGCTTTTTGATTGTAGTTATTTTTTCTAAAGAAATAGATTCATCTCTCGTATATTTCCGTGTTTTTCTATGGCTTGAAAACACATGTTTTAGTATTGTTTTTGCCAGCAGATATTTTATATTATTTTTAGCACTAGTACAATGTGTTCTTCTGGTACGGTATACGACTCTGGAACAGTCCTCCCTCTGTTACAGATTACAAGCGGGATCCCTATACCAAGGGACATCCATGCAAAACCATCTGTTGCCGTGATGACCTAAAGCTGCACAGAGCGCACCCAGGTGGATGTTATGACACAAAGGTCAGAGGTTACTCTTATCCTACCGAGATCAGGAACACTTGGATGGTGTCTGTGTGTACTGGAGGGAGTCTTCAGATGTAGACTTGACAATGCAATATTGAGATGACTGTACATAAATCTGTCATATTAGATGAATTTTATGAACATTGTTAATCATTTGGGGATTATTATTATTATTATCATGATTGATGTGTCTCCTTTGGTACTTTTAAATGTTCCTGTTGTAAAAGAAAATCAATTGGGCAAAAAGTAATTTTGATTTCACATTTTAAATGACGGATACTGCGTATCTAAATTATTTATAAGACAGTCTTGACAATGTAACGTTTTTTTGGTAACCTATCCCTCTCTAATTTCTTCTCTAACCCTCCCTCTCTTGCTCACTTTCACACACTGTAATTACTCACACGCACACTTTAATTTAACAATCACCCCACCTCCCCATCACACACACACACACCTCTCTCTCGCTCTCTCTTTATCACAGTACAGGTAACAGACTATCATATGGCTCGACAGTTGGTTGCCGAGGTGATAAACGGTCCCACCACGCAGGGGGGGTCTGCGGCCGTTCTCATGGCGATGGTTCAACACCACGGCACATTGGGATCTACCGCCAACCTACAACTTCACCTTTATCGCCGTGCGGCCATCTCTCCACCAGCCCTGACGTGGAACTACAAAGGTGTAGTTTAGGGTTTCAATCGTGTGATCTGAAGTCCCTAAAACACATTCCAAGCTGCCATCTTGATACTTCTTGACCAAACATTCTAGACTATACAAGCAACATGTTGCTGTTATTCGTATTATAATGGTGAAAAAGCACCAAGATGGCAGATCTATATATAGGCCTAGTGTATATACACGTCTTCCTATTACCAGTGGCACCCTACCCTTTAACACTGTACTTATTTAACCCGTGTTGACTCCACAAGGAACTATCTTAGATGAAGAATTTATTATAATTATAATAATTATTAATATTATTATCGGAAAGTGAGATTATTATAATGAGATGTACTCACAACTTGTATTTGTTCAAAAGGTGTATTGTTAGAATTTGTGTTAATTTATGATTTATGCAGTAAGCAGAGTGAAGATGGTTGTAGCATAGTCTAGGTCTATTTTGTCCTGTTAATATAATAAAGGCCAATTCAAAGACCTTCATAACAGAAATAACTTCATTGCTTATTTTAGAATGTCAGAGAGAAACCTGAACATGAATTTACCTAATAAAAAAAAACGTTACCATTTAAGTTGACTGGGAGTTGATCTATCAGATGTTAAAGCAAGCATCGACTGGTGCAGGAACCACGCCCAAAGAAAACTACAACACCCAGATTTGTAGACACATCCTCCATACGGAGGCGGGTTGGTTCGGGCGATGGTTTGGACTGAAAAAGGCGGAGCATCCTCGGCTGCTCAACTGGAAGAAGCTTGTGGACGCGAACGTTTGCGTCAGTCTTCATGAACTTGTGTCCGTTACTATTACTATTTCCCCAATGGCAACAGAAGATAAACGGGAACCGGTGCCAAATGCTTTATCGGAAGTCGGTGTGCTGAAGACGACACACCACGGCCACAACAACAATAACAACAACAACAATAACAACAACAAAGACAGCGAGGGAAGTGATAGCGCGACAACCACGGCTACCGCTACGGCGACCGCCACTGAATCCAGCGGGATAGCAACGCAGAGCATCGGGAACGGCTCTGGGATCAGCCCCACCGGGGGAAACAGCGGGAAATGGGTTCGGTTAAACGTCGGCGGCACAGTGTTCCTCACAACGCGGCAAACCCTGCTGAAAGAACAAACTTCCTTTCTATACAGGCTCTGTCAACAGCAGGACTTGCACTCAGACACGGTAGGTCCGTCGTTCATACGACTGACCTTCTTTATTATATAATAATATTAATAATAGCTTGACTTGAGGTGTTGCTTCTATTGCCTTGGATCAGTGCTTGTGATCGCAAGGTGGGCGACGTTTTAATGCTGTGCTAGTCAAAAGGATATGGGGCATTATAGCGGATGGATTGCTGACAATGTAAAGGCTACAGTCCACAATTATCTGCAGATTGAGTGCATGTAAGCATACTATGAGGATACCAGGCTGTGGGTTATAAACTCAAAGTCAACGAGTTTCTAAGCAGTGAGAGACGTGCTCAAGTGTAATGTGAATGTACAATGTGACCTTCAATGCAGCAGAACACTCAATCTCTCTCTCTTAACGTCCTCCTCCTCCTCCCAATCATCTTCCTCTCTTCGTCTTCTCTCTCACCTTTCGGTGTCTCTCACCCCTTTCCTGCGTATTCTTGTTCTCAGTCTGCTGCTCTGCATCTCCATTTCACACGTGCATCATTTTGCCTGTCATCCTTCCCTGTCATCCTTCCCTTTCCTCTTCTGGAAATATCAGCTCTCCCTCTGAAAGCCCTGCAGAAAATCCAATATTTGTATAGGTGGGTGGGATATAGAGTAGGTCCTATAGACATGCGATTTGGCTGGAATTGTTACTTGGTTACCCACGTCTTCTGCACCATTTGTAGGTGTAGGCCATGCTCTATTTATATGGCGGTGCAGCAAGGTTACAAGGGCTTAATAGCACATCTTCTCCTAGAGGTAATCGGTTGTCTGTTACTCATAACATGAGTCAAGAAAACTTTGGTTGAACTGCAGTCCAATGTTAAATTAAGTAGAAGGCAAAATATGACACCTCAGGAAAACATTATGTCCAAATATCTACAGTCCTTTGCGATGGGCTATGAGTTATGTTGTGTAATATCTTCTCATAATGTTCGTCAAGGTATAATTTGTGTGGTGAATTTTAACTGACATTTGTAGATGCTAGCAGAGGAATTTTGCATCTTGAGATTACGTGTCGTATACCAATCTTCGCATATCGACCCGGAACATGTTTCCATTCAATGTGTGACGTGTTGGGTGTCACATATCCATCGACCGACTTCCATCCAACTCCAACGATTGTAACATTGTTCATAGGCACCAGAGATCATGAGTATGAATCATACAGTGCACTATACTGCCTTTACTGAATAAACAGAAGACCACCAATATGAATTGCAGTGCTCATGAAAGAGAGAGAGAGAGAGAGAGAGAGAGAGAGAGAGAGAGAGAGAGAGAGAGAGAGGTTTGTCAAACTCGAAGAGACTAGCTGATTTTTATCTTCATAATCTGCGAGTATCAGCCTCCTAAGCAAGCAAGATGCAAGACTGGTTACACACACACACACACACACACACACACACACACACACACACACACACACACACACACACACACACACACACACACACACACACACACACACACACACACACACACACACACACACACACACACAGAGTCTGGGTGTGTATCACTAATACGATTACTGACCGTTTGCCTGGCACTGTTGCCAACTGATACAGTGACCCGCACTGGTTAGTTTACGTTTCAGCTTTAGCCATTATACACTGCTTATGTCTGGACTTAGGGAAAGTGGGAATGAATTCCAGTCTTTGTCTAGACTTGCTTCATCAGCACCGTGTGTGTTGTTTCAGGACAAACGTCTAATAAGTGGAAGATTAATTGTTATAAAGAATGATAAACTCCACTTTGTATTGATGACAATTATGTCATCGTCAAAACATTATGCATCACATCGAGATGTCTGCTGTATATGAAGGTTATCTTTATCACAAAAGCTGCTGAATGCTTTTTATTTAGAATGCATTATTAATGCACGGTCATTTTATAAAATTATGACTTTAAACGGGTTAATCCAAGAATTATACTAAATAGAGTTTTATGGTCAACAGAGAATACAGTGGCAAATTAAGGTCAGCGCAGGTCAGGATATCAACTAAATAAATGTGTCTTTAAAGAGGAATCTAACTGAGGGCTTCCAGCAGTCTAATGTTGCAGCTTATCCGCTAGCACTTAGCTGAGTCACATGGTACCATAAAGATTCATATCAAATCATAAATTCTAATTAAAAGCAACTCATATGGAGCAACGCTCCTAGGATGCTCCCCCAACCCCCGCAGAGTTCAATGAAAGTCGTGTTCAATGTCTCACTGTCTAAACTTGCAGGCAAAGACGGTTAGCCATCATTTGGCTGTAAAATACAAAGCTACGTTACTATTCCATACAATAGTCTATTGTGTGGGATTGGAGTACAGTGTTTAAATGTAGTTATTGCCACAATATACTTCTAAGTGGTACACCAAACATAAATGGACATTTAGAGAACATAGATCAATGAATACTGGCCTATTATGAGAATGTAATAGCCTGCACAATCTCATCCATTAGCTACACAATGAAGGCAATTATTCCAATAATATGTGGAGAATAAAAACAGTTGCGGCCCCCAGGTGAGGACTAAAATTAAGTAATTGATTCACCTAATAGATCTGAAAATGTGTGTTGTTAACAATCTTCTTATTGATTCTTCTGTTCAATTGATCGCGCTCCCGTGCAAACAAGATGACTGAACATGCAGGCTCAAACTGTGTGCTGTAATCTTGCAGTCTCTGCAATACCATAGCAGCCATTGCATACAGAATATTTGCATAGTAGGATAATCCTTTCACGCAACACAAATGTTGACCTTGAATTAGTAGTCAATGTGGTCATGTCTCTTCGATGAATTTTTGGGAGAAAAATATTTTTCATTTGTAAGTTATAACTTGTTAATCAGAATAATGTAAATTGTAATTTGTTGTAGCTTTCTAGTGAATCGTCTTGTATGAACTGAAATCAGATGTAGTGACCCCACGGATTGTGAGTGTCTCTGCGTGTGTGTGCAGATGTCTGCTTGAGGGCTGTCGCTTAATAATAATTGCCTGAATAATCGGCTGTTAAAATAATTTCTGTGACAGCCGTTATGTGACAATAGTGAACCTGAAGGCATTTCTATCTATTATGTTTTATGTTATGTTATGTTTCATATTATTTATGTTTGGGGATGCACTTATATGAATATATATCGGCCAAAATGTAATAAAAATTGTAAAAAAAGAAATGTAAAAAAAAAAAGAAAATGTAAATTTTCAGTGGATGTTTTTATGTCAAAAAAAAAAAGGACATCTGTTGATGGTGAAACCATGTGGAAAGAAACACCAAACATTTTGTACGGCTGAAACCAATCTGACCAAACTGGTCCCAACTGCATGCGCTGGTGAGTAGGCAGACACGGCCCGGCTGACAGCTGGCAGACCGCCAGGAGCTGTCGCCTCCTACAGGAAACACGCCGGCAATGGCGACCCTCCCTGTGTAACCATCTGCAACGTGACACGGCCAAGATTCAAGGCTGATTATAGACCTGCATACGAATACTGTTTTTCAGAACTTAATTCTCTCTCTCTCTCTCTCTCTCTCTCTCTCTCTCTCTCTCTCTCTCTCTCTCTCTCTCTCTCTCTCTCTCTCTCTCTCTCTCTCTCTCTCTCTCTCTCTCTCTCTCTCTCTCTCTCTCTCTCTCTCTCTCTCTCTCTCTCTCTCTCTCTCTCTCTCTCTCTCTCTCTCTCTCTCTCTCTCTCTCTCTCTCTGTGTGTGTGTGACTCCTCATTCTTCAACCTAAATTGTAACTCTGGTGTCATGGCTGACCATGTTTCTCCATTTCAACGGACACGTCTTGGATGAACCATTAACATTAATGGCCAGTCCCGGTGGGAGGTTTGACTGTTCAAACAGACATGCTTATCCGCGAGCCTAAAAAATGTAAACTGAACGGGAACTTGTGTCATGTACATGCACCAATTTATGTGTGTCTTGCATTTGAGAACAGGGAGGACAGATTGAGCAAGAATTTGCGTAGTGCATGTGTGTGGGTGTTGTACTCCGTTATGTGTCTATCTATCTGTCTCTTTTCCGTCTGTTTCTTCCTATCTCACTCACTCACTCACTCACTCACTCATTCACACACACAGATCCACAGTGTGCTCATGACTTGCTCATGTCATCACACCACCCATCTCCCTCTCCCCCCTGTCCTCCATTACCCCCGATCAGACCTCCATCTCTCCCCTCTTCAATTCTCTCTCTCTCTCTCACAAACTCTCTCCTGCTCCCTTTGTATATTGCTGTGTTCATACCGTATCTCTCTCCCTCTCTCTCCCTATCCCTCTGCTTGTCAGTGTGTTCATGATATTTATCCCTCTCGCCCTCTCTCTGTCTTGACTTACCCCACCCTCTCTTCATGTCACAGTGTCTCTCACTGTATCTCCAGGTCTCTCTCACTCTCTCTTACTGTATCTCTATGTCTCTCTCTGGCCATGTTCTATCAGTGGCTAGCTCATATTTCTCAATCATGTTTCCAAGACAAAGAGGTGCTTCGCTCCCTCTAGAAGCCTCCTCATTCATGTTAATATGTTTACATTATTTCATATTGTGTGTGTGAGTGTGTAATGTCTACATGAGATGTGGGGTTTAGCTTGTGTGGGGGTGTATGTGTGTATGTATGTTAATGTGTGTGTGTGCGACTACGTAATGGTTTAATATATATTTGTTTTTGATGTCATTGTGTCTATTCTCTCTTGACATCCTACATTGGATTAGACTGGAATCATCATCTTTATTGGCAGTGCGCAGAATGCAAGTTCTGTTGTTTTGGAGTAACGGTGCTCCTAATGACAGGATGCTGGGAGCACAGGGAGATTTAAAAGGAATATACTTTACAGATTAAGTGAAATGAAGTATAACACAAGTGAAAAGGTGTCTTATTGGCACTGCACACTCTCTCTTTCGCCCTCTCTCTCTTACCATTCTCTTACACAGTCATTCTCCTCTGTGCTGCCCACTAGACTGGAGTCCTTGTGGGCTGTGTTCAGCTGCCTCCGTAATGCATTCGCCCCCAGGCGTTGACATCACCACCAACACAGACAGCGGTGGTGACTGCGGCCGCTGTAGTGTGTGTGTGTGTATCGGGGGGGGGGGGGGGGTTTAAGAGGTCCCTCACCCACCCGGTCCCCCTCTATCACATGACTACCACAAGGAGGACCTAAAGGAGAACAGAGGGGCATCGTGTACTGGGTGCGCCGCTCACACAGTATGCAGCGATACCAGATATAGTAGGGCTCTTATGTAGGACCGCTGCACAGGCTGCCCTCACTGTGAACTCAATGTGCGTGTCGGTATGGTTAAAAAAAAAAGGGCAGTTCCACTGTAAAGCTGCCTTTTTGTGTTTCCACACAAGCTGCAGCCGTTACTGGGCAGAGGTGAACAGTTTCCGGCTGATCGAAAGGAAACGGACAGTGGGAGAGATTTAGTATGGCTGGCTGCACATTTTAAGAAATATGCATCAATCAGCACAGAAGATGACATGATCATTTTAATGTGGGCTATAAACTACCGTAACTTTGTCCTGTTGGGTTGGACTTCTGTATAGTTGAACTCATTTTAAGTCGAGAGCTGATTTTAAAAGGTAGACATAAGCCTCTTCAGTATAAATGATGACCCGAGAGTCTGTTTGCCCTTCAACGAGCAGTGACAAGGATGAATCGCTCTATCATTGAAGATGTCAACAATTATAATAAAAGAAGATATACATTTTTTTCTCCAAAGTGTCTTACTAGTGAGGCTGACAACAATCACATACCATCAGAATTGGAGTTACTACAGAAATACAAAAAATATATATATTTCTGTTTCTCCATTTTATTAGCGGTAGTAAAGTGCATAATAGCTCCTCCATAGCATTTGTGTGTTATGTTGTGTTACAAGAGCTCAAACAAAGAAATATCTGTGTAACACGTGCCTTGTCCTTTAACAAAGTTATGCTACAGGTTTAGTTGCGAGATCGTTTGGTACGATGCATAAACGAACACGATTGGCTGTGTGTTTGCAACAGGACGAGACGGGGGCGTACGTCATCGACAGAGACCCCACCTACTTCGGCCCCATCCTCAACTACCTGCGGCATGGAAAACTGGTCTACAACAAGGAGCTGGCAGAGGAAGGTGTGCGGACATGAACTTCATTCACTCATTCAATTCCTTCACACATTCACTGTCCAGTGTCCAGATGCCCTCATATTTTCTGCCGACTAGGGATGTCCAGCACAACAAAACACCCCCTACACGATAATTCTGATTAATTATGATGATACTAATAATGAATGGATTAAATTAAACCCGTTCCCTAGATGGATTGCCTACACAACATGGCAGACTAAATAAAAAGTCTTCTTTGACGAGGACAATAAACATACCTCTTGTGAGTGACGTGGAGCTGTTAAATTAGTGACTGAGTGAAGAGAGTGGTTGGTTGTTGTGTTACTGGTTAATGGTGCTGTTTGCTGTGTCCAGGTGTGCTGGAGGAGGCTGAGTTCTACAACATCACCCCTCTGATCAAGCTGATCAAGGAGAGGATCGTGGAGAGGGACTCAAAGGCCACACAGGTAGGAGAACAGACACACACACACACACACACACACACACACTTTGTCACACGCACAGACGTACACACCGGGCAGAGAAGCAGGTGTGTTAGGTTGCCGGTATAAAACCCTGTGCCTCTTTGTGAGGAAAGAGGAAAAAGTACAGTTTATGTATTACAGGCTACAGACTTTGGCACACACATACACACACACGCACGCACGCACGTACACGTATGTCCATAACTTTATATGGATATACAGTACCATTACACATACATGCCATATATTATGAAAACTGAATATAGGAAATACTAGTATTTTAGGAAATACTAAAAAAGCCCAGTTGCAGCGTTAATCAAAATTCATTTCATGAAATCCCTCGGGAAGTCTCTCTCATCTCCAAATACCAGGCTGGACGTTGCTATTTTGAGGACCGGTGGTGTTGTACTCTTCCTCCTCTTCCTCCTCCTCCTCCACCTCTTATCTGTTGTCTTCGTATGAGAAGCTCATCACTCTCTCTCTCCCTCTTATATAATCCCTCTGTTTTCATAGCGTGCCCCCCACCTCACACACACACACGTGCAGACACGCACACACAGACACATGGGGCTGCACTCTACTGTCTACACTGTACAGTACACTGCCCTCTTTTTGCTAAGGACTGAATCTCCTATATACTGTGCGGCTATATACACACATGCCTCTAAAGTGTAGCCCTTGTATAGATCTTTAGTGCGTGTCTGTTTGTTTTCAAGAAATAGAGCATGCACAATCTTGTGCTGTTCTTCGTGCTTAACCACCGTGACGTCAAATGCCACTTTAAGGCACTCATGCTCCGATGGTCGTGTGCGTGTACACACACACTCAGACACACACACACACACACACACACTTAAATAATGCAGCATGAATGTTGCTGCATAGAAATGAACACATTTCCTCACAAATGAAGGCTGACATCAGGATTGTGCCAGAACCTGGTCTTCAACTGTATCAATTAGCTTAATGTTAGCCCTAGCATCTTTGTAGCCTGGCCGGTCTCCTCGTCTTACCTGATAAGGCCCTCTGGTTCTCTTTTACAGTGTCTCTTTTTTCTCTCTACTGTTCCTTACTTTGCCTATTTTTATTTTACTATTTCTCTCCTTCCTTCCTGCCTTGTCTTCCTATACCCACTATCTCCTCTCTCCCCCCTCTATCCATACCTCACTCTTTCTATACCACCACCACACCACACTCTCGCTCTCCATGGTAACCCTGCCTCTCTCTCTCCCTCCCCCAGCAGGTGCCCCCTAAGCACGTGTACCGGGTGCTGCAGTGCCAGGAGGAGGAGCTCACCCAGATGGTTTCCACCATGTCCGACGGCTGGAAGTTTGAGCAGGTCAGCGTGCGCACCTGCAGAAAGCCCCGCACCGGACTGCTCTGGACTGTGGGTTGGACTCACGCTGCCGCTGAAAAACCCCCCTCCCCCGTCTTCCTCCCCACTTCTACCCCTCCTTCCTAGCCTCCCCGCCTCGATCTTTACCCCTGACCCCTTGACCAGCTATCTACCCCGTGTCACAGCACTGATTCGCTGTCCTACCCCACCACCGACACCCACCAACCACCTATCCCCCCACCCCCCCACACACACATTGGGGTGCCATGGCCTAGCAATCGCCCCAGAACAGGACCTCTTCGGTGGGTGTTGGGGAGGTTGATTTGATGTGGTCCTCCCTGATGTGTTTTTATCACAAGGTTATCATTTCATGATATGACAGTAGAGTTATGGTAGGACCATCGGTCAGATAGGGATATGGTCAGATACATATCTGGGGGATGTTAATTCTGTTTAATTTAGTGTATCTCCATGACACGTCGATGCAAATCTGAGGGATTCAAAGTATTTTCTCAAAGCAGATATTTCCCACTCTTTTTAAACAAACGGGTGTGCTCATTGGAAAGACCCCAAGTTCCCCTTGCATTGGCGTCAGAATGCCGTGCATGCAGCAGACCTGGAACCCCAGTCCTTTGTGCATTCTTTCCTACTTATCTTTTCCACCCGCAGACGTTGGCGTTAAAACGCTCGCTGCATGTGAAGAAACTGTGATGGCTCCTTTCCCTCTGATTTCCATGAGCATGCGTCTCTTTCTGTTTCCATTATGATGTAAGATATTTCTCTCTCTCTCTCTCTCTCTCTCTCTCCCCCTCCCTCCCTCCCTCCCTCCCTCCCTCCATGTGTATCTGTATGTTGTGTCCTCTCGTCTCATTGTGTGATCCCTCTCACTGTCATTTAGCTTTTCTTTCTCTTTATCTCTCATACCTACTCTCATGTATTCTCCTTTTCAACATGCACCTTATATGTCTCTTTTTATTTATCGTGCTTGCCCTTTTCTCTCTCTTTTCATTTTTCATCTCGTTTGTTCTTGTATCTTGTCCTCCATCTCAATTTCTCAACCTGGCGTCTAATTTACATTTCATCGCTCTATCTCTCTCTCACTCTCTCTTTCCCTCGCTGCCTTTCTCCATTTTTGTTTTAATTTTTTCTTTCTTCATTTTTTTCTTGCCCTCCGTTTCAATTTGTCATTCTCTGATCAATCTCACAACAATTTTTCTTCTCTCTCTCTCTCTCTCCCTCTCGCTCCCTCCCACTCCCCCTCCCTCTCTCTCTCCCCCCTCCCCCCTCCCTGTAGATGGTGAACATCGGCTCGTCCTACAGCTATGGGACTGAGGACCAGGCTGAGTTCCTGTGTGTGGTCTCCAAGGAGCTGCACACAGCAGGGTCTGGCGTGGCCACCGAGCAGAGCCACAAGACCAAGGTGGGGGTGACCCCAATACGCACGCACACGCACACACACACACGCCTCCACGCATGCACACTCAAGCACACACAGAACACATACACAGAACCACAAACACGTGCAGATACAAAACACACACACACACACAGAGAACACTCATAGAACACACCGACACACTTAGAAGATCACACACACACCGATGCACACACGCACCTTCACAAAACTGAGGCAAAAACTAAAAGACCCACATGCATATTAACAGACAGTAAAAATAGAAACAAAAAACACAACTAAAAGTCAATATACTATTAAACAACAATGTAGACGTTTGCATTTGTGTATCTTTGTGATTTTGTTTGTATTGTCTCGTGTGTGTGTGTGAGAGACACACCCCCCCTCCCCCTCTCTAGATGCTTATATGTCATCTCTCTGATCTGCACTCTCCTATGAGAACTCAGAATGTCACCAGCCGCTCAAATGTCACTCACAAGCACACTCCATCTCATCATTCACATCTGCTCTCTGTCTCTGTCTTTCTGTCTATCTCTCTTTGTCTATCTGTCTCTGTCTATATCTATCTATCTATTTATAAATCTTTCTAGATAGCTCTTGTCTTTTTCTCTATCCTTTGTTTGTCTATCTATATCTCTTGATACCTCTATTCTCTGTCACAATCTCTCTCGCTCTCTCTCTCTCGCTCTCTTGCTCTCGCTCGCTAATCACCCGTTTTCATTTTGTCGCTTTCTGTCTCGTGTTTTCTTTTGTTCTTTTTGTTTGTTGTTCTGTTGTTCTGTTGTTCTGTTGTTCTGTGGTACCGTGGTTCCGCCATGCTCTTGGAAGGTTCCGGATCTGCAGCAGGAGGGAGCAGCCCGGGCTGAGGCTGAGGCTGAGGAGGAGCAGGCTGAGGATGAGGAGGAGGAGGAGGTGGAGGGTGGTGCTGGTGCTGGTGATGGTGGTGCTGATGAAGCCCAAGAGGCAGGCAGAGTAACTACACCCAATGAGGTGTGGCTTAGAGAGTGACATGCTCAGGCTGCGTTGTTCAGACACACACGGCTGATGGGTGAGGATCCATAGCTAATGAGCTAGCGTTTGCTAACAAGCTAGCGTGTGCTAACTTATGTGCTAGCTATATATATATTTATTTATATTTATGGCTATAGAGAGATGGAGAAATAGATAGAAAACAAAAGGAGCCATGTATTGGTTATAATTGCATTTCTATTTAAATAGTGTAGATGTAAATGGTATTGCCTGTTATTACTATAATGTTGGCCCACCATCACACTGAGGCTAGTGCTAAGCTAGCATTTACATTTGGAAGCAGCATGAAAGAGGGGAGGCTTGATTTTAGCAATGTGCCCAGTTAATCTATATGACCTGTACGCGTGTGTGTGTGTGTGTGTGTGTGTATTGAGTGGGGAGAACTGTGCAGCCGCTGAGATATTGACCCAGTCTTTGTCCACTCTATGGATTCCAATCACCAATGCTGTATTATCAAATAACTCGACCTTTATGAACGAGTAGTGTTAGAATATTTCCTTCTCATCATCACACACACACACTTAACGTATGTTTGCCACTTTTCCCCTCCAGAGATATGTTGTGAATACATGCTAGGTTTAGAGAGCAGCAACAATCTTTTGATTTTTTTTATTTTTTTTAATAATATTACTTTTATTACATGTTACTGTCGATGGACACATTCTGTTCTGTGGAGTTCTACTTTTGTCCCACTTCCACCATGGCCATGGACATCTAAAACACTGTTTTTACATCCTGTCACCATTACCATTGCTATCATCAACATCCCAGGCTAAACATACAGTTTGAAATGTAGAGGCTTAACATACAGTTTGAAATGTAGAAGCAAAAGGCTGTGCTTTGTTCCCTGGTTTGTATTCATGACGACTAACTTTTCTTTTTTGGTTTCTTTTCAGCTTTTCCAGATCCATGGATCAAGGATGTAACATTTAAATACCACACTCTGACCTTGTTTTTCGTTGGTCAGTTTTGGGAATATACCTGAACGCAACGCGTTCATGTGACAGCTCAGTGGTTCCCTATCAGCATTTCAATCCTTTTTTGGGGGTTAAAAATGCAATTTGAATAGCATTCGAAAACATGCGTCTGAATAATTATCAACAATATTTGGTAACATGTTCATTTCATTGGAAAATAAATTGTTTATCTGATAATGTTTACAAAACGTTTACTCTGCCAGGGGAGGTAGTGAACTTAGTAAAATTGTTACCAAAGATCAAAATTAATTAAAAAGAAATAAAAAATATTCCGTATGTCAACGCTCATATTGCACCAAAGTACAAAGAACGTTATGAGAATTGTATGACAAAAGTGCCCCAAAGAACGGAAGCTAATTGGCCATGATATACCCTTCTTTGATAAGAGACCAATAAGAGACACCCTTCATCGCTAATGTCCCCCTACATAAAGATAGAGAGATGTCAGAGCTGAGCCTAGTCTTTTTAGACACAAAAACAACCCCCCCCCCCACGCTCATAACAAACACTATACCAGTGATCCCCGCCCAGTTTCCTAATTTCCCATTTCCCAGCTAGTCCTGAACGCACCCACATAACATCTGATTACATCGTGTCGGGACGTGCTGTGAGAATGCTCCCCGAGGTGTGTGTGTGTGTGTGTGTGTGTGTGTGTGTGTGTGTGTGTGTGTGTGTGTGTGTGTGTGTGTGTGTCGCGCACACTCACTGGCTAGCATCCAGGGCCAGCTCTGGCCCCTGGCTGAGAGAGAGGGAGAGAGATAGAGTGGGAAAGAGAGTGACAGCGTGTGCGTTGGAGAATGACAATGATATAAAGAGATGTTGATGGGACAGTGCATTGAAATTGAGCGAGAGCGAGGGAGGGAGAGTCATTGAGAGTGAAAGACTGGAAGCAAGCAGACGGTTCGTAGTTGTTTAGTATCGCCGCTCATGTCCTGTCCCTGTCATTATTTTATGAATGTTGGGGGCAGACACGTAGCATTCCTAAAATGTTTTTTAAACTGTACACCTGCATATGGCAGATTGTATGCATGTGTGTGTGTGTATATATATATATATATATATATATATATATATATATATATATAATTGTATATTGCTTCATTCTACATCAAGGAATGAAGTGATAAGACAACATGTTTATTAGTAAGTAGTAGGCCCATTCATTAGCGTCTCATGCTTGCCCCCTGCTGGTCAGCTATGTCCACTACAGTCATCAGGGTAAATTGGCACATTTTTGGTCTCTCAAAACATACTCCACATGTGCTATCTATTAAAAGCAATAGGCAATCAGTATTATGAGAGACAATCTAGGGTAAGAGGAGCTAAGCTTTGTTTCACTTCCTGTGATATTATTTTGGTTAATCTTGAGGGAAATAGTTTTTGTCATTTTGTCCATGGCTGAGGGCGTATTTCTTGTGTGCGTGAATGGCAGCATTGGTATGATACCAACATTCCAGTTTCTGGTCCCTTAACGCATTACTAACAATACGTTTCTCATTGATATTTATGTTCAGAGAGAAATCGTGTGTATAACGAGTTAGGATTCATGCTGCAGCCATTTTCTCTCCTTTTGAGAGATAATAGAACAAAAAGTATAGGGAATCACGTTTTTTGCATTTATCTATTTGGTTTCTTTTTATGGATCATTGTGTGCCTTGATTTTCCGCAGCAAAAAACGTGTATACAAGTCAAACGCTATGATGTTATCACGGGAGTACTACAGGATGGGTATGCGATGAGAAGTTTGGAGATGCTTGACCACAACTTGGCTCAAAGCAATCGCGTAGCAACTTTTTAGTCTGAATGCTTTCCGCGACGGTTGTTGTTGGGTCACCACTTCAGGTCTCGCTGTACAGTACAAAAAGCTCATGCCTTATTATGGTTGTTTTTTATTTTGTTTACAAGTTTATTTATTATTAGGGAATATATTATTTTCGCCGTTTATATTTGACACTATTTGCAGTGTTTTGTTTGGTGGATGTTTTATTTAAGGACAGTTCAATTTCTTCATTTAATTCAAGTGAATGTTTAATACTTTTGTTTTTGTTCAGTTCACTATAAAGGGTGGACTACGAGATAATAAGTAGCCAAGTTTTTAAACTGCAAAAACAAGGCAAGGTTCTCCCGATGGGCTGTTGAACCAACAAGCTGTTGAACCTTACCGTGTGTTCAAATCATGTGTAGTTATCGTTATTTTTTTTTATAAACCGTGTTTATGTGTTAAGCGTCCACTTTGTCCATTTTATAATGGCAGTAGGCCTACTCTATTCACTGTATAGAGAAGGCAGCCCACTCCCTGGTAGAGCTAGTGGAACCATATTGATTTTTTCAATGTCTGATGATTATTGCGTCTGACTTCTGCTGTACTTTCGTTACATGTCTCTTTACGTCCAGCTCAACATGTACAACTGCTGTCCTTTTTAATCTAGTCGACTGCACAATGGCCTCTAAAGTGAACGAGCTGTGTCAGACAAATACAAAATAAAGAAATGAATAAATATGTTATACTGGAGTTTTCCCTTAGAACACTAGAAAAAGATGACGTCCCCACACCCAATGTGATTGTACAGAGTGCTAACATTGGCCTCTTAATTGCCTCAAGCTAAATGTTACAAGTTCCGTCACTTCCTGTATCGGTCACTCCCTGTAACCGCTGTGTCGCTTCCGGAAACCAACTGACGTAATGTCGTCAGCCCTGACGTAAGATCTTGACGTACAAAGATCTCCACCACACATGACCAGGGTGAAGTAAAATTATTTATTGTAAGTGAATGTCACCCTCAACAAAATAAAGTTGTCCTATCTTTTGTTTATAAAGTAGAAATGGTTACGTTTGTTTCTTTACAAAAATTTCTGTGATCTTCACAATAGCGTCATGTAGGCTTGTCAATACCACAAATATATTAGACTATACTGGCCATTATGATTTACATGCAAAATAAAAACACATTTATTTAGCAAATATGCGAATAGCAGAGGACAATACAGCTTAACATAGTCTAATGAAAGACAAAAGGTAACAGAAATAATACTAAATGCACACACTATTGAGTGACAATTATTGTCTGTCTAGCTGGACTAAGCATTAGAAGAAACGTTCTGGCTTCGATCTCTTAATCGAACAGATAATAATGGCCACGTCAGATTTTGAAATAATTATATGAAATGTAATTATGAATTGCTGATTGGCCCAAACTAGTACCAGGTTATCTTCCTTACCTGACCTTGTACTGAGCAGGGTTTGTGTGGTTTGGTTTGTCAGGTGGATCTTTTAACTGGTATGGTTGGATACAGTTCAGAGCTGAAGTACATTAGCTCAGTTTAGGGTAAGCTAGTTAGGGTTAGTTAGTTAGTTAGTTATAGGGTTCGTTAGTTGTGTGTACGGCTCAGAGGAAGGTGCTGAGGGTATTGTCGACTGTGGCCAGGTGGAGGTACTCGGGCTGATAGCTGGGCTCTTCCTGGCCCACCTTTCTCAGCCTCACCGACAGCGTCTTCCTCTTCCTGATGGAGCCTACGGAACGCCGCTCCAGACACTCTAGAATAATTTGGGCCAGGTGCTGCTGCAGCCGCTGGAAGTTCTCACTATGGCAACAAGACGAAAACAATTGTAGAACGCCAAATACGACAAAAAAAAAAAACACGTCATCACTACGACAACAAAACATAAATATGACAATATAACATAGATACGACAACAATACGAAAGCTATAGAGCATAAATATGACAATGCAATAACAATACAACATCACTATGACAACTCTACAACAGCAATACGACAACAATGCTACAACTACACAACAAGATCACCAACAGCACATTTGTAACTTTTTGAATGAAAATATCAGTTTTGTATAAATGATTTGAAATGATGAAAAAACATCCACCCACTGTCAAACCAAACCAGGGATTATCCCCCCCCCCCCCCTAAATGAATGTAGTCCATAGAGAAAAAGGTAGAGGACAACCAACATTTCGAGAATAATGACGATGATTCCAGTGTTCCACGTTTATAACCCAACAGTTAAAAGGTTAAACATTTTCCCACGTCATGACGCAACTATATCCAGTGTCATTATCTATGACAAGTGCCTGGCCCAACAAAAAGACAAAAAATATATAGATTGGATTATCATGTGTGTGTGTGTGTGTGTGTGTGTGTGTGTGTGTGTGTGTGTGTGTGTGTGTGTGTGTGTGTGTGTGTGTGTGAACTGTAAGAACTGAGAAATGAGGAGAGAAGGAACAGGAAGTGATGACCTACGTTGTCGGCGGTGTCGGTAGGTCATAATCCTCGCCGGACTCACCCGTCAACCAGTAAGTCGTTTCTGTGCCCTTACCCTATAACACACACACGTTTATGACATTGCATTTTTAGATAGTCTCTCTCTCTCTCTCTCTCTCTCTCTCTCTCTCTCTCTCTCTCTCTCTCTCTCTCTCTCTCTCTCTCTCTCTCTCTCTCTCTCTCTCTCTCTCTCTCTCTCTCTCTCTCTCTCTCTCTCTCTCTCTCTCTCTCTCTCTCTCTCTCTCTCACCTTGAGGAAGGTCTCCCCTCTGACCTCGTACTCAAACTTGCAGCCAGTCCTCCGCAGGATCTTGATGGTGGGTTTGCTCACATGGATCCTCAGGGCTGGGGTGCACACGTTTTGTTTAGTAAGAAGACATAGGAAGACGTGCATCCACAGCAGGCTGTAGTATATACAATATACATAGTACTCCAAGTATAGTAGACTGATGTCCGCTTGTCCATCCATCGGATGTATACTTTCACATAATTGTGCGTACAGTTCCCTGTGGTTTCCAGACTGTACACTCTAGTATGTATAAGTGTATATATAGATAAATAATATATATATGAACGTGCTTACGGTGTCCTGTAGACTCCATGCGTGAGGCGGTGTTCACCGTGTCCCCAAATAAACAATACCTGGGCATCTTCATCCCCACCACTCCTGCTGCACACGCACCTGCGCACACACACACACACACACACACACACACACACACACACACACACACACACACACACACACACAATGTAATTAAACCAACTGTAGTTGACACCGCTTCACATCCCGAAACAAACATCAGCACACACCACACATAAGCCTCGCCCACCTCACCTGTCCCGCCCCCAGCTCACCTGAGTGCACGCCGATGCGTATCCAGACAGGGATGCCGGGCAGGTGTCTCAGCTGGAAGGTGCCCATGAATGACAGGATGTCCAGCGCCATGCGGCAGATGTCCACCGCATGGTGGTTCCCGTTACGCTTGGGCAGCCCTGAGGCCACCATGTAGGCGTCGCCGATGGTCTCCACCTGACAACCAAGGTCACCACGGCAACAGTCTAGTTATGGGTTTGAATTTGTGAAGTAGAAGAACGAGTGAAGCTCAATGGCTGGGGATTTACACTTCCATTGCAAGGGTTGTTAGGTTTGTAAATGTATATATTTGTCTTATTCCTTGGGTCTCTGGCCATGTTAATAATGAACAGTGCCTTGATACCAAACCTCTAATAATAATTAAAGGCTTTTTTTTACAACAATTGCCCTTTCATTGAGGACTAATGAGTTAATCCTCAATGAAAAGGCAATGGTTGCAAAAAAAGTCTAATTAATAATACGCAAAACATCTGTAAAGAAGTACTCAGTAACCGAAGTAACTACAATGGTTTTGTTCTGAAAAACATTGCAGCTCCTAGTATGGAGGCCCTGGGGCTACCGGGTCAGGCTACCGGGTCAGGCTACCTTGTAGACGTCGTGGTGGTCCAGCACGCTGTCAAAGCCCTTGTAGATGTCGCTGAGCATATCCACCACCTCCATGGGGGTGGAGTACTGGCACAGCGTGGTGAAGCCCACCACGTCACTGAAGTACACCGTCACCTCGTCGTACAGTTCTGGCTCCACCACCCCTGTCTCCTTCAGACTCTTCACCACTGGCCTGGAGGGGATGGATGGATGGATAGAGAGATGGATGGACAGGTGGACGAAAGGGACATATGTAAGGCAGAGAGAGATGGATTGGACAGATAGACAGACAGACAGACAGACAGACAGACAGGAAGACCGATAGAGAGACGGACAAAGAGACAGACCGACAGACAGGAAGAAAGATCATTGGACAAACAGGAAGAGGGAGAGACAGACAGACAAGGCGGATGCACAGACAGACAAACATACAGATGGACGGACAGATGGACACAGTCGACATTCTAATAAATGCATATGCTTGGCCACAGTGGTGGTCAAAAGATGAACCCAGTGGAAGATGATCCCCCCTAGTGCTGAACCCACCCCGGTAGGAGCATGTAGTTGAGGCAGTCGGCCCTGTCCCTCTCTGCCTTGTAGAGGGCCGTCCTCTCCTCCACCAGGTACTCCAGGTTCTTGGAGTACATCTGCAGCCGGCGGATCAGGTTGTCCATGTAGCTCTCGTTGTCCTTGTTGTGAAGGTTACTGCAGGATGGAGGGAGAAGGGAGAGAGGAGGGAGGAAGCAGCAGAGGGAAGGGGAGAGAAGAGACAAGGTGGGCAGAGGAGAGAAGATTGAGAGAGGGGAAAGAGCAGAATGGATAAGGGAAGAGAATAAATTAGTTTGATTGGGTATCCGTTCATTTCGATAAAACGATCATAGTCTATCTATTTATATTTAGTTTAAGTTAATGAAATAAAGAAGGAACATACCTGAAGATCTTCCTGAAACAGTTTTCAACCTTTTTGAAATCAGGTCTTTTCTCTGGATCCTCTTCCCAACAGGTTTTAATTAACCGGTAAACCTGCAACATGGAGCAAGCTTCAGACATATATAAAAGACAAACACACACACACACACAGACATACACTTTAACTGGGTAAGGGTACATTAATTAACCATTAATTAACTAATGGTCTAGTAATCATTTACTAATGATGTTCATGTTAACTAATTGTGTTCAAGTTAACTAAGGTAATGGTGTTCATGTTAGCTAAGGTAATACATTATTTAATAGGGTTAGGGACCCTAACTCCTTTGCTAATGCTATATAATAATGCTTATTTCTGCACTAACTAATGGTTTATTATTGTACCCTTATTGTAAAGTGTTACCGCATGCATATATACAGAGAGACACACAAGTACACCCACACAGAGACACACACACACCTCTAGTTCTTTTTCCGATGCAGTGTCGAAATTCAGATCAGGTCTGAAGCACGAGATGATGCCAGGACACTGCACCCTGGACAACTTCTCTGTTATGACACACATGGAGTAGCACTAATGTTATAGTGGTATTTGAAAAATAAAAAAAGGATGACAGACAGACAGACAGACAGACAGACAGAAAGAGAGAGATTGCGAGAGAGAGAGAGAGAGGGTGAGGAGAAAGAGAGGGTGAGAAGACAGAGGGTGAGGAGAGAGAGAGAGACCTGCATGTTCAGAGCAGCCCTCTGTATAGAAGGTGCTCTTGCGGAGGACGATCTCCTGGGCGATGATGGCAAAGCTGTAGACGTCTCCCTTCTGGGAGATGCCCTCCCGCCGCAGGTGCTCAGGGGCCGTCCACAGGTCTGGCCAGGACCAGGGCCACATAGGGAGGAGAAGGAGGAGGAGGAGGAGGAGGAGGAGGAGGCGGAGGAGGAGGAGGAGGAGTTAAAAGAGAAGACATGATGGGTGACAGGTGAATCTAAAGCAACAATACCAACAACAGCCTCCAATGCTTCCTGCTTAGGCAGAGAGAGGGTCATGGTAGCGTTATCCCGATCAGCGGCAATGCAATTTCCATTCTCTTACTTCCTGTGTAGCGGTGTACGCCAGTTAACAGTGCCCAGAGTAGGAAGAAGAACATGACAAGAAGAACAACAACGAAGACAGGGAGATTAAATATGGAACTTTTTGACAAAACAATATCTGAAGCATGTGACGGAAAAGGATACCGCTCCAACCAAAGCATGCTCTGAAGTCCTGCCCTTTGTCTCGCCCATAACGCTCATTTGGACGTCATTTCCTGCTCCATGTATAGCTACTGACATCTTTGATGCCGCGGCCACCGCAATTATTTTATCGATAATGATAACTCTCTTCATTCATTTCTTCCTTTTGGCTTCAATGGCGCACCTACCTTTCCCAGGGCTGAGGATGGTGTTGCAGCCGAAGTCTGTAATCTTCACCACCATGCGGTTGTCCACCACACAGTTGGTGGACTTCAGACGTCCGTGGACCTGTATGTTGCTGGCATGGAGGTAGGACATTCCCTGCAATGGAGACAAGACTCATACTAAAGACATGGAGCAGTCAGGGTTTTACAGCACATTGCTTTTGGTTTGCGCATGCAGGACGGTTCGTGTCAAAATATGCGGGCATGATTATGAATGCTAGATAAATACAAAATAAAATACTTTGGACTTTAAAGTGTATATTAACTACTTTAACACCTTTATTTATGTAGAATTTAAAATGGTTGATTCTTTAACTTTTACTAGAGAATAGCCTAATAATAAAGTATTTGTTTTACGAGGAATTACAATAAAGAAAGAGTCTTAGGATATGATTGTTCAGAATCAAATCTGGGCTCCTATTAATTCATCAATTCAAGTTAAGGCTCTTTGATAAGACAACATTACTACATGTTGCATACAGTATATAATATATCCGATAATACTTCATTTACATGATTGGTTGGGTCCAGTGAAAGATGTTGGTGGTGACATAAGGGTTTGTTCAGCTCGGACAGGACTGTTCGTATTTACATTGCACTCTGAACATATGTCCTATGGCTCTCTCAAGGGACCCATATGACGTACTCTGTGAAGATTCACACGCAGCCTTCAAAGCTATAAAAAAACAACTCTCTGTTGCCATCTAAACAGCTCGTCCGTTACCTTGGCGATGTCGTACATCACAGAGATCTTGAACTCCCAGTCCATGAAAGTCCCTTCTGGGTAGGACACCTTATCGTTCAGCACGTACTGAGGAGACAGATCAATAAAGGAAGATCAATGATTAGCGGCAGATTCTCCTGTACTGTAAGCCAACCCACACAGCGGGTTTGGAGGAGAAGACTCTCGCAGGACACTAAACTAAAGTTTTCACAAAAAGTGTATGAAAATATTTTGATATGCTTTTGTGCCTTTATGCCATATAATATATGTAAGCATCTTTCCCCAGCATAAATTTACAAAAATACATTTATGACATTAAAGCACAAATATTGGCTGCGTCGGATAGTCTTTTTTGCTTAGGGAAGTTCCTAACTGAATAAAATGACCCGGAAGTATCTAAGTGACAGCCATGATAAGAGCTGTTCGAATTCTCTTACTGCTGAGGAAAGGTGCTTCAAAGCTTCCTTTCTTATCTCCTTTAGCATAGGTTACACTGGACTATCCTTTACGAAAGGAAAGGAGACAATGCCGTCCCACAATTCCTTCTGGCAAGAACCTTTAAAACGATCCACAATTCGTCCATCGATCAACATGACCGCCAATTATTTTCATTCAATCATAACTATGAGTGGACAGGAGTGTGGGCGTGAGCAACCATTATCAATGTGACAACTATTTTGTTTCCCTTTTGTGACTGGTAGCCTATATTACTTTTTTTATTTCAATTCCAACCGTAATAAAGTATAACTTTTCACCGTGTTGTCCAGTTTATATAGCCTGCGTGAAACAGCACGGTAAGAACGCAAAGGGCAAAGTTTCTAGATGCGCTTTCAGTAGTCCATTTTCGGAACATTGTAGTTTCACCACTGCAGTCCATAACATCCGCCGTCGCATAATGAAGTAGCCTAATTTAAGTGCATTCAGAATTCTCCTTCACATCTTTCCTTGACCTCATGACGTTTTCCATCGTGCTCAAGGAAAAGAGGTTAGGAAAGGACATAGGACGTCATTTTTCTGACTATCTGACCACAGGCATTGACTACTTTATCCTAGAGGGATAATATAGGGGCGAAAACAGATGTAGCTCATTAAGTTAATTATGGGTCTGTAGGCATGACAGTGGCCCAAAACGTGCTTGCGTTTTTTGATTAACAACATCACATTATTCTCAAGGTCTTTAATGCATGATCAGAATGACAGATGATTAGATCTGGGACAATTTTTGTATTATTATAATTGTTTTGAGATCCTGGGCTATTCCTAAAATATTCACGGCTTTAGCGTTGGACAGCCAGGCCGAACGACGCCCATGTGACCCACGCTCACCCTGAGGGAGCCCTTCTCTCCGTACTCCAGCACAGCAAACACCCCCTGC